>JBAGKK010509495.1:0-14102 GCA_037177015.1 Euceroptres primus | reverse complement strand
GAGCCGCATGATCGTCGACCGCGAACCAGCATGACACCAGACAACATTCGCCGCGTAGAACAAATGATTTTGGAGGATTGTAGGATGAATGTTCGAGACATTTCGGCTGAACTCGGCATCAGTATTGGTAGTGTAGAGTCTATCATCCACGAACACCTTCAATATCGGAAAGTAACGGCGCGATGGGTTCCTAAACTGTTGAACTTTAAGCAAAAATTCACGCGGTTGGAAGTTTGTCGCCGCTTGCTGACGCCATACGAGGCGGAGGGGGATGGTTTTTTAACGCGAATCTTCACTACAGACGAGACATGGGTACACTATTACACTCCCGAAAGCAAGGTGTCATCTAAAGAGTGGAGGAAGAAGGAGGAAGGGGCGCCAGTCAAAGCGAAGACAACCAGGTCCGCGGGTAAGGTTATGTGTACTGTGCTCTGGGACCGGCGGGGCGTGCTGTACGTCGATTTCCTGCGCACTCAACGTACCATCAATGCTGCATACTACTCTAACCTTCTGAAAACACAAGTGAAACCCGCTTATCGCTCGAAACGGAGGAGCATTTCAGCACGAAGTGCGATTCTTCTCTAGGATAACGCGCGTCCTCATACCGCGCGTCTCACACTCGATACAATATCGGAATTGGGGTGGGAGGTACTGAAGCACCCCCCCCCTACAGTCCAGATTTATCACCCTGCGACTACCACATGTTTGGACCACTGAAAGAAGCCCTCGGAGGTCAAAGATTCAACACCGACGACGAGGTAGAGGAGTTCGTGCGCACATGGCTGTCCGAGTTGCCCAAGGAATTCTTCGATACCGGCATCAAAAAACTTCCTGAAAGGTGAGCAAAATGCGCAACTTGTGAGGAGAAATACCTAGAAAAACTGTAAATTTTTGTAAATTTTTTCGATAGTAAATAAACGTGTCAGAGTATTTGCCTCGATCATATTTGAACCACCCTCGTACGGTAAAGCCCTTTGACTCTAATACGTCTTTTGCATCTCGAAAACCACGATTAAGGAAGATTTTGTCGCCTTCCTTCATTACTTGACACAAACCATGTGCATTTTTAATAACATTTTTATTATAATTTCAGCGTCCGGTTGTTGTACAGATAGTAAAAGGCTTGCGTAATCTTTTACTTTTGCGAAATTCGAATATACACGTAAACGACTTTATTCTTCGTCAAAAAACCGAATTTGTATTAAATGTGTTCGACAACAACGGTTACCATCCGTAATATAAATCCTTTTTTTAGCATAGGATTTTACGAGTTTTTGTTTCGGAACTATTCGGAAATTTGTCGGGAAAATTCCGTTGCCCGGCGACACCTCGTGGAGGTGCCCTGGATGCAGACAGCTAGGACAGTCTAAGTAAGAAACTTGATTCATGTGCATGAAAACGTTACATGATGATAATAATAATAATAATAATAATAATAATAATAAGGTGAAACAAAATAACACAAACATCATAAGTGCGTGCCACATTGCGAGTCATTCAGTCTGTCATATTGCTCTGTGGGGATACATGGATTCAAATTCACCGGACGAACGGTCGGCAACTGACGGTCAGTAAATTGTTTACACAAACCAATATGAATCACGAGATAGAGGAACACAGTGACGCAGATTGAGTGTGTTGCATATTAGAGTAAGGTATATTGTTCAAATCATACTTATGTTATTAATCCATCAACTAAAAATTAAGTTAGCTCCCTATTCCCATGGAATTACATACATATTAGAGGCAAAATTTATTCTTTATTTTTCCTAACCATGAAGTGACTTTGCACTAAAAAATGTATTTTGTTACGTTGGATGTGAGCATATTGCAGAAAAAATGGGTGTGTTTCAAGAAAAACTTAATTGATAAAGAATTTTTACAAAATTATAATAATTTTTTTAAACCCTTCTCATTAAAGGAATTGAGTGCCATTTTTTTTTTTTTTTTTGAAATTTCCTTAATACGATCTACAACATATGTTTGAGCTATTTCAATCGGTGTAGCCAATTTTGAGAAAAACGAATTTGGAAAAGTTGTTGGGGCCGTTATTCCTGATTCGAAATTTAAAAAACAAGATAATTTTCTGCGACTTCATCTTAAGTCTGTGCATAGCTCTTGAAATTTCAAGAATGTGTTCCATACATGCTAGGTACACAGATGGTGCAAGCACACATTTTTTTCATAACTTAGAAGTGAAATATAGACGTTTTTGTTTTAGCACATTTATGAATGTTTATACCTTTGATGAAGTCAGATGATGTCATTTTAGACCAGGAAAGTGTTATGTACCGCCTTACTTTGTTATTATACATATGTTTGTAACTGCGTGATATTATTTACAGAGAATAGCTAGTGTTCCTTTATTTTAAATTAGTATTAATTAATTAATATTAATTAAATTAAATTAAATTAAATTAAATTAAAATTAAATTAAAATTAATTAATAATAAATTAAATTAGTATAACTCCTGAAAATTAATTATATTTCTAAACACTTATTTCAGTGAAAACGGGTGAACCCTTGACCGTCGCGGAAATCAAGAATGTAAAGTGGGAAGATGGGCGAGAAAGAGAAAACAAGTTCCCCCAGGTACTGTTTCTTGAAGGTCTAGCACGTCATTTTTCACCAATGAGTCCCAAAATCGACTTTCCATTTGCGGTCAAGCGTCGTTTTCGGGGTCACCAAGTTCGGCACCTCTGAACCGAGCGTCGCATTGTGGGCCAGACGACCCGAAAATCTGGCCAAAAGTCCAAATATATATCGATCGATTAAGGTAGATCGAATAAGGCGGATCCAATATGGCGGCAAAATTGTTAAAATGTTAACGGATTCGGTTCAAAATGCTTACCCTGGAGGCTTTTGGGGTTTCGAATTACGAATGTATGGTCAAAATGTAGAGCTTCAAAATGGCGGACCCAATATGGCGGCAAATTTTTTAAAATGTCGACGAATTTGGTTAAAAAATGCTTAATCGGGGGTTTTTGGGGTCATTTGTGGTCAAAATTTAAAAATTTTAAATGACAGATTCAATATAGCGCTCACTGGGATCAAACATCCTTTTTCCGTCCAAAAAAGTCTATAGCTTACAATTTTAGTCCAATTCAACTTTTTCTTTTTTCAGATTAAAGAACAATAAATTTCGAAGAGAAAAGTGTTCATCGTTTTTTCAATTTCCTTTTGTTTATGCATTATATTTTTAAACAAAGCATGAAAAAAGTGACGTTTTTAATAAATAACGTTTTACTCTTCAAAAACGACGTAGCTATATTGTAAATCTTTCGGGATAAAATTGCCAAAAAACATAATGTAAGCTATATAAATTTTTTTTTGTTAAAACTGACTTAAATTATTGCAGTAGTGATTTTTAGTCACAAAACTTTTAGGAAGTTAACAGTACATATTGTTACAAACAATTTTCGTGCAGTATATTTAAGTTTGTGGTTTTTTTAGATTCTGGTTTCCCTTAATCTCTAGAGTTGATACAGATATTATAAAAAATGATTTATTTAGTTATATTTGTTAAAATACAAGAATTATAAGTTTTACAAGCAAATACGATCAACAAATGAGAAATTTTGACATAAGTTAATTAAGTTTTATGACTTCCGTTTTATGGCTTCCTTTTCCAGTGTGGAAAGCGATGCACAGATAAATAAAAAGTAAATAAGAAGTGGTTTGGTGAATGATAGAGAGGTGAAAAAGGTTGAAGTGTGTATGAGAGTGAGGTGATTTATTATAGAAACGAGACGTAAGGTAAGGGGAAAAGTATTAAAAGAAGGAAGTAGAAAAGAAAATTAGGAAAAAGTAAGGTTTGGAGACCAGATGGCATATAGTCAGGCGGTGACCGCGTCCGCGGCAGAGAGGGACCATGCCGGAGTGCAAGGATAGAGCGATAGGTGGTGGGAGTAATCAGAAAGGAAGGTAGGCGGGAGGTTTTTAATTGTTCTTAATGGATAACGGGGAGAACGAAAGTAAAGATAAAGGTGATTCAGATCAGGAAGTATTTAGTTGTACTAAAGTTGAAGTAGGAGTTGATGGAAAAGAAAGTATAGGAAGTATAGGAAACCGATATAAAAGGAAAGATTAAGGGCAAAGAGTTTAGATTCGATGGAAGGATTCGTTAAATAGTAAAGGAATGAAAGGAGGAGTAGTAAGGATAAGGAAGAAAAAAAGTCGAACTTTAAAATTTTGAAAATGTTCAGAACACCGCCGCGAATAAGGGATGAGGAAGATATGTAGGACGAGGAAGATAGTAGCGAGAAAGAAGGAGATAGGGGGGTAAAAAGGATTCGAGTGAAGTAGAAAATTTAAAGAAATTGCGTAAAATATTAATAGAGGTGATGGAAATGGCCGAGGAAAAGCAGGAAAAAAGGAGAGAGGAATGAAAATAGGAAATTAGGCGTGAAATAACAGATGCAAGGTTAGAAATCAGTAAATAGAAGGATATAGGGGAAAAATTGGATTAAAAGAAGAAGGATATGCAACAAAGAATGGCAGAACAAGAAAAATAGATAAAAAGGTAGAAGAAATAGAGCGTAGAGTAGAGAGGGTGGAAAGCGAGAATCTGGAGAAGGAAGGGGAACAGGAAATGCAGACAATGAAAGAATGAGAAGAATAGAGAAAATAATGGAAAGGAAAGGTAGAGAGGAAAGAAGGAGAAATATAGTAATAAAAAGTCTAGTAGTAGAAGGGAAGAGATTGAGAACAGAAGTGGAATGTGTATTGGAAGTGATAAACGCGAGAATAGAAATCGACGGGGTGGAAGTATAGGAAAGAGTGAGGCGGGAGAGGGGAAATGGCATTCGGAAAACCGAAGAATATAGGAAATAAGAGGCTAGTATTGAAGAAGAGGTTTGTGAGGTAGTAAATAGAGAGAGAAAAAAGCGAAAGAAGGTAAATCAGGAGATTGAGATGGAAAAATGGAAAAAATGTTTTATGGAATTGCAAATAGGATTAGAACATTGAGGAAACATGGAGGAAAATATGGGCTTGGATTATAGATAATATAGTATGGAGAAGAGAGGGTTGGTCAGAGATCTGTAAAGAAAGAAAATGGAGAGAAGGTTAAATATAATTATAGGGGAGTGACGTTAATGCCTACATTGTAAATAAAAGGATTAAAAGAGAGAAGGGGGGAATGATAGCGATGTTTGTAGATTTTAAGGCAGCGTTTGACTCATTGTACAGAAAAAAGATTTTAAAAGTTATGGAAAAAATGGTATAAGGGAAGGTTTAATATCATTTTATGATAACAATTTAAATAATCGGTCTGACCCGATTATTTTAATAATTTGGAATTTAAATACGAGGGAACTGATACCAAAAAGCACTCCGAATTGTGAGACGCGAGGTGTCTCAAATCAAAAAGCACCTTGGATCATTTATTATTACTTATTACTTTTCTGCAAGAACAACCACGTCGAAACTCTTTTAGCAAAGTTAGTTAGTACTGTAAATATAGAAATATTTAAATACTGTAAGTTTGTATGTATATTATAATTGTAAATATGTGCCGGTCTGCAACTAACAGTAACTTACGTAGTACTGATGAACGTCAGACACACTTCCTTTACAGAATTCAAAGAGGTTCACTTACGCTAACATTTAATAGAGTTTCAATAAGATTGAAGACAACAAAATGGTAGGTCAGTACAATTGGCGAATATTGCCCCTTATATGACAGGATATAATCATCATTCAGCTTGTAAATACGCAAACGTGTGTTTCCTATTTTATTCAACTTTTACGTTGATTTGTGACTTCATCTGCAACTGAATTTGTGATTGATCGTGGCAGATGTTATATTTCATGTGCTTCAACGCTTTACAGTTTTGGTTACTAAAATAAGGAGAGTGCTGAAGAATCTGACGCTGAATCTTCCGATTCTGAGCGTTTAGAGAAGTTCCGAAAAGATCTTGAATGGACCGAAAACTCAATGTTCCAACTAATAGTTAAAGCTTTTATGGATGCCAGTGCAGGTGTTCAACAAAATAGTGGTATCAACAACAACAACAACATACTTGAAATTTTGAAAATTTTTTAGACAGAGGACTTGAGCGAGATCATTTGTTATGAAACCAATAAGTATGTTGTTGAAAAAACAAATACTTTTAGAATTGCCAACAAATTAAAGCCACAGTCTAGAAT
Source organism: Euceroptres primus (assembly GCA_037177015.1). Classification (NCBI taxonomy): domain Eukaryota; kingdom Metazoa; phylum Arthropoda; class Insecta; order Hymenoptera; family Figitidae; genus Euceroptres; species Euceroptres primus. Next base: position 7,951 of record JBAGKK010509495.1, on the reverse strand, counting down.
TTTAAAGTACACAGAAACATATCCTTACGAAAAGTTTACATTTTATGCATTAGTACTCTTGGTGGGAACTATAGGGAAGCCTACTCTTAAAATATATTAGTCCACAGACATAATGCTAACTGCTTTTTTCTCCAGTCCTATGACGTACAATAGATTTCGACATTTGCTAACTTTGCTACATTTTTCCGAGGATAAGAGTGATTCCAGTGACAAGCTTCGAATAATTTTTCCTGTCTATGAAACTCTAGTTGAAAAATTCAAATCCGCTTACAGACCTGGGCAGGATATAGTTCAAATCTAGATATAATTCATATATCTAGATATAATTCAAATCCGCTTACAGACCTAGGCAGGATCTGTCCCAATTGGATTGTAATTCACTTTCTAATTTTTAGTAAAGGACACTGCACTGGATAATTGTTTGGTGGAATCTGGATGTGAGATATCGATCTTGATTAAAGTTCACACTGAATAATTGACACAAACACACGAAAACGAAATCCTGCAAATGTTTGAGTTCCTCCGAACAAGAACAGTTCGTTTTAATTTCCAAATTGACCTGAAGAGTCTCTGTCTGTTCTGCATCAAGATGAAAACTAACTTTCTGGTGAGAAGACATCCAGGATAATGTTAAGAAGGAAGTGTTTTTTGTCGAAAAGTTAGTGTGACGTTAGTTCCAAATGTTATGATTTGCTTAGAGGCGATTCACTGGTCCTGGGCTCTCAACTCACCTAGCCGTCTAGCGGTCTATCAGTCTAGATCAACTCGAGTGACCAGGTCCTTTAAATCGCACATGTTTCTTAGTTATTCTTCTTTTTAAGTTTTTTTGTTTTTTCATAATTGAACAGATGTGTTTAGTCAGCACACTCTGTTTATTTGGTTCTTTAAGTAGTTCTTTAAGTAGTAAGTAGTTCTTTCTTTTCTAATTTGTCCTTAGTTGGTTTAAGGACTGTCGAAAAGTCCTTTTTGTTCTTAAAAGCTGTGCTAATGTTGTACGCGTACAAAATTCCCGATATTTGCTCCGATCGTCCTTCGACGTAGGGAATGCTAATAAATGGCTTAGTTTCGGTAACCTGCGTAACTTACCCGCCTGCTTGTTGTGCTTTTTGCGCCAACATTCGTGGTCTACAATTTATATTATCTTTTACCAACTGTGGGTAACAATTCTCAGACAGGACATTTTGAATTAAAATTAAATGGTCGTTATGGAAGTTTTCCCGATTTTAATCTTGCTTCGTCCCGATTTTCTTCATTAATTTTATTGATATTTGATTCTACAGTCGCTATAAAGTTATAAGTCGGAATATTCATTTTAGTGACTCGAACGCCACAGTTTTTTCCTAGACTCGCATTTTTTGCAACATTTTCCAGAATGTTTGTTCCCGATAAATTTTTAAACCATTTTTCGGTGAATTTGGTATTGGAAACTGTGTTGACATTGCTTTTTGATTTTTTAAGCAGGAAGTTTATTTTGTGTTTGCAATTTAATTTATGTGGACTATGTTATTTTCTAATTTAAAAAAATCTATCAAAAATCTGGTACGGTAATGACGACACAATTTAGTCTGCAATGAATTGGATATGGGTTTTCATCATCCGGATTGATCATTATTATTATTATTATTATTATTATTATATAATCATCATTATTTTCAAAATCGAGTTTTGGAATTGTCTTCTCACGTTTGAAAACACGTTCCTGTGCAACACTGGCATTAAAGCCAACATTAAAGACAATATAATCTAAGTCATGATTCAGAATTTTCTTCGGTAAAATTCCAAGTTTTCTACAACGTAGTAGAAAGACATTTTGATTGAACTGCTTAGCGAGATTCAATCTCATTTGAGACCAATTTTTTAGGTCTGAGTCACATGAGTGACCCTATGTCTCTTGGATGTGTTTGTAGAAACCCCTCCGTAAAGGGACGTGTGCGTTCTGTGATTGTGGAACCTGCGTGAATAAGTCGTCGCATATTTTTTATTATTAGATTAAGTTATTAATTAGTGATTTTCAATTACATGACCATTATTACTATTTGGCACTCAAGAGGGCCCCTACTTGGGCCAAAACATTTGCCGATCCCTAAAGTTCATTTTACAACTAAGTAGATCTTAAGAAATAGACCCCACAGCGAATGAAATATTATGAACAATTTCATATAGAGGGTCAATTAAAAATAGGACATGTCTTCTAACATGTCACAACTCAATTTTATTCATTGCAACCGCGACCAATGGGAAGATGCTTCCCAATCAAGAAGAATGGGAAGAGGTTTCTACAAACATATCCAAGAGACATACGGTCATTCATGTGTCGCAGAAATAAAAAATTGGTCTTAAATCAGATTGAACCTCGCCAAACAGTTCAATCAAAATGCCTTTCTACTACGTTGTAGAAAACTTGGAATTTTACCAAAGAAAATTCTAAATCATGACTTAGATTTTATTGACTTTAATGTCAGTGTTGCCCGGGAACGGTTCTCAAACATAATGATCAATGACTTGTGCACTTCAATCCGGATGTTGAAAACCCATATCCAATTTATTGAAAACAAAATTATGTCGTCATTACCGTACCAGATTCTTGATAGATTTTTTATATTAGAGAATAACAAAGGCCTACAGTTTTTCGAAGAACATACATTAAATTGCAAACACAAAATAAACTTCCTGCCTAAACATTCAAAAGCCAATGTCAACACAATTTCCAACACTAAAAATGGTATAAACATTTTTCAGGAACAAACATTCCGGAAAATGTTTCAAAAATTGCGAGTCTAGGAAAAAACGTTGATGTTCGAGTAACTAAAAGGGATATTCCGACTTATAACTTTATAGCGGATGTAAAATCAAATATCAACAAAATTAGTGAAGAAAATCGGGACATGCAAAAATGCATGTCCTATGCATTTTTTAGCATAATGCTAAAAAATGATAATTTTTAGGACTAGTTCAAAGGTTTAAAATTTGCTTCTTAAATTGATGTTCAAATTGCAAAGTTCCAAGATCCAAGGGCCTAAGATCTCAAAACAGGTTTCAATAACACTGACCACCTAAATATTTTTTTCTGAACGACACCTTGCAAGCGTCATGTCCCCATGACGGATTATGATAGACAATCTCAAGTAAGGAAATAAATTATCATGGTAAAAAGTAAAGTTAAATTGGAATTGATAGTATCAGCACATTAATAATGCTATAAAGAGCTCTTTACGATCAATAAATAATCACCGAGAGCGAGTCGTAAACACCCCCTGCATCAAAGGCTTGTCGCCTACCCGTTTTCTGTTGTAATCAATTCAACCACTAAACTAAGTGAAAAGAAAAGGATACCCTCTCTTGGCTAGACCTTCCCTCTTGTCTACCCTGTAGGATAATTTTGAATTAAGTAAGTATTTTATTTGAGGTACGTAGTCATAAATAGAAATCACATGACTAATTGTAGTATGCTTGGCCGTATGTATAGAATTCGCGCTATAGTTATAGAGTTCGCGCTAAGATTATTGTAAAGGCCTTTTGAGAATCCACCAATCATAATTGTGTAATAGCAAGAGACAACGAGCCAAATTAAAAGAGAATGAATGGTTTAAGGAGAGTGGGGAAATGTCGCGTCTAAACGGTGTGTACTGAGACTTCATTTGGTCTATGCTTTCCTACGAGAGTAATAATAAAAATTTTCTGTGTTCTGCTTAAATGTGACTATTTTAAACTAAGTGTGGAAACCTATTGACTACCTAATATATCAAACTATAAATTTTGACTCGCTACGATTGTTATAACGACGAAACGCTTATTACAAGGTATTTATTTAAAATCTTTTTAACTGGTAATTGAATGTGAGTGAAACCGTTAAGCCATTATTTGAAAACGCGAAAACTTTTGCTTTTCAGCGTGAAGAATTGTTTTACTTACATAATTTACCATGCCTATTGATTTTGCAATCAATAGTTTGCAAATCAATCAAAACAAGTTTGCAAATCAATTTTCTACCTTCAAAAATGACTAATCCTCTGCAATGAGACAACATCACTACTTTCGAACAGGATGTTTAAAGTATTCTACTCATCTTTTCTTTTGATTTTAGTCTGTGATTTTCCTTTCTCGTTTATATATTGTTTTATGTGAGAATATTGAGTGGATTTTATGATTCAGTGAATTTTAACGGTTATTTAATGGCGTCTTGATTTTGGCGGTTACGTGTCCTCTCTATCTCAAATCACTGCGTCTAATCTTTATGTGAATATACTTGGATCCAACCTAGAATTTTATTTTATTTTATCTTTTTTATTTATTTTTTATCATATCCCTGTGTACTAAATTAGAAAATTTCCTATAATAATTTTTGACCGGTTTTGCTTAGGATTTTAATTTAATTTGTTTGATAGTTTTTTTGTGTTTAAACAGTTTAATATCATAATAGGTAATTTTATTTATTTCAATATTTTGTTGAAGTCTTTCTGTTTCAAAGTCTTCACTAAATTGAATCATGATATATGCTAGATAAAAGGATATCCGTTACAACCCCAAGGATATAAAATAACCCAACAAATGTGCATGAGTGACTCCTGGTCACGCGGTTGCTGTCAACACCTGCTAGTATCAACCTCTTCTCTCCACTGGGTATGGCCCAGTAATCAGTACACCAAGTAGCCAGTTTATTTTACATCAGACTTCAACCCATTTATAGTCCAAGTTCTGTAATTCAAAGGGGTCATTCAAATCGAAGATCATTCTGGTGAACCACCTGAGTTCATTTATCCGGACCTCCACACTCGCCCGTGGTCGCACGCTCCTGCTCGCCATTTCCTGAGAGCCTGAGTCAACACGCTTCCATTTGTCAAAACAGGTTGGTTGAGATTTTTTACTAATCCTTTCGTTCTTGGCACCTGCCTTCCCTAATAGTTGTGTTTCTTTGAATAGGAACAAGCTGATGGATAAGCAGAGGTTTCACCAGATCGTCACTTCCACTTTCCATCGTAAATTCTTTAAACTATTACAAATAGAATCAAATTCCAATGCAGAGATTCAGATTTTCTTGGTTGCGTTTGATAACAGTATTTAATACACTTTACACTCGTAAATTACAACACTTATTACAAGGTTACAAATGTAATAGTTACTAAATTTGTTGTTGTGTGCAATTTAAGAGTGAACCCACCAATCCCTTAGTCTTCAACCCATTTTCTTAGTTCGAAACCTTCCGTTCTATAAATAAAATAGGAGAGCTTTAGTTTTAGGAATTGGATTCCTAACTACGTCTTAGTTAATTCCTAGTTACGTACTAATTAGGTCCTAATTAATTCCTAATTTCCTAGTTCCCTAATTTCCTTATTTCCTAGCTTACTCCTTAATTTCCTATTCCTAATTCCTTCCTAATTCTTAATTAGGGTCAACGACTGTCCCTCAGAATTTTCAAATTTTATGATCTTTGGGTCCCTGTCTTGGGACATGAGTTATTGATAATTCGCAGGAGCTTAGTTGCTCTCAGCGGTCAAAATCTCTCCGCCAATCACCCCAAGCACCTTCGGTCCTTCTCTTCTTCTTAACCCCCTCTCTTACTGCTAGATTTTACCGTCAAGCCCTATTTTCCGCAGGCCGACTCAACTGACTCACGGTGGGCTGGCCGCTGTTTGATACCGAATTGCTTGCCGCGATACTTTCTGAGCCCTGTTTTTCCCCCTCTCACTTTATAAAAATACGAATATGTCCGTCAGAAAAAAGTGTAATTGAAAATTGTAGGTCTTACAAATATCTACGAAATAGCATATCACACATTAAGATTTGTTCATTTGTTTACTTGGAAAAAAATGGAAACCACCTGAATGTGCCTTTTTTTTAATAAGCAAATTATTATTGCAATAATTAATTAACAAGTTTCAAACAGTCAGAAAATATGTCCCTTATCACCCTTAAGATGCATGCTAAACATCAGGCCAAAATAATAATTAGTTTTCATAAGAACTCATTTGTTATTAAAAAATGGACTATTTTTCAACCAAATTTCTACATATTTGGCCGATAGTATCTTAACAAAAAGTGAGTTATTGTTCTCTAAGGCAGTTGTTCTATCAAGCACAGAGTGGCAAAACGAAGTTTCGTTACCAAATTGCACAAAAATAGGTACGAAAAGAGGGTATATTTTTTCGTCATAAACAATTAGAATAACTTTGTCAATTTTCACTTGATGGAATCGGGATTGAATTCATTCGATAAGTGATATTTTGTACACACTTTAAAAAGAAAAATGTGTGGTAGTTGCAGAGGGGTGGGGGTGATAATTATATATTTTTTTTAAATTACTGCTGCTGCAATTTTCAACCTACATAGCTGAAATTGAAATAAAATACAGAATGAGAGCTGTAACATTTGTTATTAAATTTCCAAGGAAATAAATTATTATTTTGTTGTTAATTACGGTGACTGATTATGGGAAAAGGATCGACGTGGTCTGTGACGGCGGAGTGGGGGAAACCGCTACTGCTGGTGGGGCGCTCGCGCCAGATTTGAATTCCGGCGTTCAAATTGAAAAAAGTTTGTATATCTCCGCAACAAATGGACATATTTAGATGTTTTTTTAAAATTTGGGCTAGTTTTCCGTGCTGATTATAAATCTGTAAAGAAATTCTCAAAAAAATTATATTTTGTGTCAGCAATGCACAACTATTTTATTTATCTTCATACATTTTACCAACAATTTATTGTTTATTGCATTAAGTGTAAAATATATCTTATTGTTTACAACAAATACATGTAGTGATTTATCCTAGAAAATAATTTTTTGAAAATTCTAAAAATGTTGTCTACAAACTGAGGCAGATAGCATCGAACTAACACTAACTGTTCCATTCATAGCATAACGGAAAGATAAAATACACGTATTTTCTCTTTTGCCATTTTCGGCTGCTGATAAAAAATTATTTAAACAAATTATACTGAAAGTCATTATTTAAAAAAAAACTGACTGCACCAGTCGATTTTACAGGAAGAATGATGAAGAAAACCTATATAACATTTTTTATTTAGACTTCAGCTTGTTAGTATAAAACGGTGATAAACAATTGCATGATGGAGAGTGAAAGTGACTATGTAAAGTACCAAGCAAGATCCGAGTCAGATAGCATAAAAATAATTATTGCATCCATAGCAAAATGAAAAAATAAAATAAACCTATTTTTTCATGTCATTTTCGATTGTTTATAATTAGTTTAATTAGTTTCGGATTTTGCTTCTTACTTGACATAGTCACATTCACTCTCCATCATGCAATTGTTTATGACCGTTTTATACTAACAAACTGAAGTCTGACTAAGAAATGTTATACAGGATTTCTTCATCATTCTTCCTGTAGAATCGACTGGTGCAGTCAGTTTTTTAAAATGATTAGTTTTAGTATAATTTGTTTAAATACATTTTTATAAACAATTGCAAATGACAGGAGAAAAAATACGTGTATTTTATTTTTCCATTATGCTATAAATGAAATAGTTAGTTTGATGCTATCTGACTCGGAATTTGCTTAGGACTTGACGCAGTCACTTTCACTCTCCACTATGCAATTGTTTATGACCGTTTTATACTAACAAGCTGAAGTCTAAATAAAAAATGGTATATAGGTTTTCTTCATCATTCTTCCTGTAGAATCGATTGGTGCAGTCAGTTTTTTAAAATAATGACTTTCAGTATAATTTGTTTAATTAATTTTTTTAAACGATTGAAAATGCCAAAAGAAAAAATACGCGTTTTTTGTTTTTCCGTTATGCTATGAATGGAATAGTTAGTTTTATGCTATCTTCCCCAAATTTTAAAAAAACATCTAAATATGTCCATTTGTTGCGGAGATATACAAACTTTTTTCAATTTGAACACCTGAATTTAATTCTGGCGCGAGCGCCCCACCAGCAGTAGCGGTTTCCCCCACTCCGCCGTCACAGACCACGTCGATCCTTCTCCC
>JBAGKK010509484.1:0-14102 GCA_037177015.1 Euceroptres primus | reverse complement strand
AACGTGCCAAAATAGCCTATTTATGCCACGAAAAAGTGTGACTTAAATGCGGATTTAGGTCACACTATGCTATAAAAGCCATTTTTTCCCCACTGTGCGGCGGGTGACCTGTTCAGAATTGGCTTGCCAATGAAATATGTTTCTACGTGAGAAATAAGGGGACACGTATTTTTTAAAATTAACATAGCAACATATTTACATTTTTTACGACTATTTTTAAATTTTAAGAGAAAAATTAGTTTTTTTTCAAATTTGACTTTCAAAACCTTGTCATTTATGCAATTTTTTAAATATTAAGGATTTTCTTCTTCCAGTTTGTTAAAATTATCTCACTCTTTCGAAATCCATGAAGAAAATTAAAAAATTATAAAAAGTAATACGTTTATTTCGATTTTTTGAGAAACGAAAATAAACTTTTCTCCCCACATTTTTTTTTGCTGAAATTTTGAGGAATAATAGATACTAATATAGTCTACTGAACATAAATTTCCCATTTGGTATTTTTTTGTTTTTCGGGAGAAAAAAATTATTATTTATGTTTGTTTCAAAACCTTGCCATTTTGGAAATTTTTGAGATTTTAATATTTTTCTTGTTTCAGTTTATCAAGTTTTTTTACGCTTCTTCGTAACCAATGAGAGAAACTAATAAATGATAAAAACTGTTAAAGCTATTTCGATTCTTTGAAAAAATAAAACACGAGATTTTCTTCAAACAAAGAAAGAATAAAAACTAGTAAAGTTATTTTGATTTTCAGGTGTGTTGGGTGATAATATAGTCTACCTACCATAAATTTTAAAACTGGATTATACTTGCGTTTCAAAAAACAAAAATTTCTATTTTTCTTATTGTTCCTGCATTTATTGTATTCTAGAAAAAAAGAATTTTTTTCTCTTGAAATAAAAATACAATCCAGTTTTAAAATTTATCGTAAACTATGTTGGTACATATTGGTACTTATTATTCCTAAAAATTTCAGCAAACAAAGAAAAGGTGGAGTTTTGGAGAAAATTTTTTTTTCTTTTTTTCCAAAAAACGAAATAACTTTATCATTTTTCATTATTTTTAAATTTTCTTCAAGGATTTCGAAAGAGTGAGAAAAATTTGACAAACTGGAACCAGAGAATCCTTAATATCTCAAGAATTGCAAAAATTGCAAAATTTTTAAAGTAAAATTTGCATAATAACAAATTTTTCCCTTAAAACTTAAAAATATTCGTAAAAAATGTAAATTTGATGCTATGTTAATTAAAAAAAATACGTCTCTCCTTATTTTTCACGTACAAAATCATATTTCATTGGCAAGCCAATTCTGAACAGGTCACCCGCCCGCCTGCATGATTTGAAATGGATTATGTCTATAAGAAAATTGTAAATTATCAAATAAGCTTAAATTACCAGTTAAAGAGAAGAAATTCCTACTGCTATTTTGCAGTCATTTCCATTGTTAATTTTATTCAAATAAAAAAATATAAAGATAAACATTTTCAGGAATATTAACTTTTTTTTTCTTAACTTATTTAACAGTGGGTGAAAGATAAATCTTCAAGAAAGAGAAACAAAAATATGTGCAATTTTGCAGGAATAGGACTGCAATACTATACGTATTACCATTTGAGCAATTTTATCTCCAATTAAAATGTCTTTTTAATGAACATTTGTGTATAAAACAGAATTTCTTTTAATTAAACGGTTATTAAGATAATTTATAGGGTCATAATTTTCGCACCTTTTCACTTGAAATGGGTAACTCGTTTCATTAAAAGAACTATTCTATTTTAATGTGCTCTAGTTTCCTTCATTTTGCAAATAAATTTCAAGTTACTTTTGTAACGTGTATAAATTATTTTATATAGATTTTTTATATAAACGCGGAAGTTCACAGGCAAATGTTTTTAGTTTTTAAAAAAAAAACCTAAATACTTAGGTTTTTTTCTTTTTAATGAACGATTTCTTAACGTCTCACTTGATAGCACATACATATTTTTCCTTCAGCACATTTTTCATATTTTCAAAAATATCAGAAAATTTCAAATTTAGTTATAAAAAATTCTAATTTTCTAATTTTAATTAAGAAATCATCATAAGATGCCTTAATTTTTACATTTTATTACTGAAAAATATTTTTTTGATTCAATCGAATATCTTGACTATATGATTGATTAAAAATTAATGGCTTAATTCAATGCTGATCAATTATGCTATATTTTTTCATTATACAATTAAATATTTTCAAAACACAGTTTTCATAAATTTACTTAGAGATTTTTTTACTGTTTGCGTTATTCCTTAATTTTATTTAATCAACCAAGGAAATTTCAATTTGTTAAAAGAAATTATTTCAAGATACATATAGGTACTTTCAAAAGACCTTGTTTATTTAAAATCGAAATACTGAAACATCATTGCTTGTTTTGGCCACTAAATGCCGAATTCCTGACCTTCTAAAGAAATCAACAAATTCGAGATTCCAATCCCCAAGAAAGTTATTTCGGTTCTGTTGAAAACCAACCAGCAATCACCATCCGTTTATCTAATGAGATGAGCTCATCTATAAGCCTAAAATATCCAGTTTCTGAAGATCAGGTTAAAATTTACAAGTGAAGCTCGTTAAAATTTGTCACTCATTAAAATCAGCGTAACTCGCATCAGGTGATAAAAATAATTGAGAGCGTCTCAGGACGTAAATTAAAATTAGCGATGATTTAATTGTTTACCAAACAATATATACTCAGTCACCAAAGTTCGAAATATGTCCTAAAGCAAGTCGTTACATAATATTTAATGAAACCTACTCGCAGCAATTCAATCAGCGAAATCGTTTAAAATTCCATTTTTATTGCTAATGAGTTTCAAGAATTTCAACGCTCTCTGAAAAAATCTTCGTTTCACCGGCGATAACACCACTTACGACCACACGTGGCCTTTTCTTAAAGTCGATTTATAGTAGAATTATTATTTCTTAAGTAACATTACATCGCGTGAGCATGACATATTAATAAGAAGGAATATCCTTCGTTTTGCTGTGTCTAAAGGTTGTAAACTTTATAAACATTCACCGTATTCCGCAAATGAGGCGTGCATAAACCTGGTATTTTGCAAATGAAAAGTTAACTGAAGGAGCAAAAATATCCATAAAGTAATGGAACAAAAGTGGATTTAGCGGGCCAGTTAAATTTTCATGCTAATTGTTAATGTTTTATATTATCCACAATTATAAAAATTCTAATTGTTTCATAAATAATTTATTACCCTACAGAAAGAATAAATAAAAATTCCTAATTGTTTCATAAATAATTTAATCGCCCTACAGAAAGAAACCTGTATAAAGAAATCTTCAAAAATTCTCTCCATAAGATGAAAATGATAAGGCTGGAAATTTTCCATCCAAATCACTAAATAAAATCGCAGGTAAAATAAAATTGAACTTTTCTGGTCTCTTGCTTTTTGCTCTTTCGAAAAATTAGAAAAACTCACCGGAATCTTTCCAAGAATCGGTATCCTGACTGAGACTGAAGAAATCCGTTTTCAAATCATCGTAGCTTGCCATGGTTGTCTAGGTCATCAAAGAACTTCCGTCCTTCTTCGTCCTCACACCTTGACCCCGGGGAAAATTCACTTGGATTTTTCACTTGGAAATCAATCCAGGTTTATTAAAAATTACACAACACGAAAATTTCGCAAATTTTCACATTTAACGACACGGTAAAAAGGCAGAGGATTGAGCACATGGGTATCAACGCACGATTACATTATGACACCCAATTCTCGTTGGTGGTTCGTTACCCGATGTTCCCACCTCTCCGTCACCAACGAAGTAGTAATGTTTCCCTCTTATTTTTCGTCTTTCTCGCTCCTTGATATTTTTCCATCGTTCTGTCTTCATTTTCTTTGGTCTTTGCTCAGAAGTCTGTTTCCTTCCCACTTATTTTGTCCTCTCTCTTTCTGCCTTCTATCACTATCACACACTGTTTATTTTTAAAAGAGGTTTAATACAGGTCGACATGCTTACCTGCACTACCTGTGCTCCACATGTGTGGAGCAATAGATGCAAGATAATTTCAAGAATGCGTTAGAAAAAACCTTTGCATATGGAAATTAAGATGAAGATAAAAATAGAAAAACAGTTTTTTGTTTTATCATGGGATAATTAACGGATTTTATGCAAAGTAGATAAGTGAGATGAGTTATTTTTCTTTTTAATTCCCTGAGGTGTGAATAAAATTGTTTCCCAATTTTCTTCGAGGCGGATGAACATTACCTCAAAATCCTCGTAGGATATTTTTCATCTGACCGAAATTCATGTTACCGATTAAATATTTGCTGTAATTTTTATATATCCTAATTTTGATGCAAAAGTCGATTTGTTCAAATTGCTATTTGCCATAATTTCCATTTTTTTAAATTTTCCGCCAATCGGGTAAATGAAGTTACGGTTAATTGAGAATTATAAAATTAATTACAAAATTATGGCCTATGTTGATAATTCGTAAAAATTAAAACTTGGAAAAATATCATTTACTAGCAGTGTTGGGTAGCAAGTCGTTACAAGTATCTAAGTTAGTGAAAAAGATAAGTTACTTGTATATTTGCAGTAACTTAGTTACTTGTATATTTGCAGTAACTTAGTTACTTTTAAAAAAAAGTAACTGTCACGTAACTTAGTTACTATTTTTGAAGTAAATTGTAACTTTAATTTTAGTTACTTTTGAGTTACTTTGTATTTTTGTTACAATTTATTAAGCGATACATTTCATTGTTATAAAAAATTAAGTAAACAATACTCAGTGGGGGATTGTATTGACCCTCGATGAAAATAATCGTTTATAATGTTGGATGTTAATTTTGGCTTTAGGGTCAGAATAAATAATTCAATTAATTTTTAATCGAACCAAACGTTTCGGCGCACAATAGTGGTCCTCATCAGTGGTTAATGTTTATTCTGGAAAAAACATTTACACAGATTTTTTTTACATCAGGAAACACACATTTTTTAGTTTTCTTAGTTTTGTACAAACATTATCAAAGATATTTAAGACTGTACTAAAGCTTTGAAATAATTTCCTTATTTAAAATACATTCGTACACTGCGTTCCTGTTATAAAAAAAAATCTTTTGTAAATGTTTTTTCCAGAATAAACATTAACCACTGATGAGGGACACCATTGTGTGCCGAAACGTTTGGTTCAATTAAAAATTAATTGAATTATTTATTCAGACTCTAAAGCCAAAATTAACATCCAACATTATAAACAATTAAGTAAACAATTTGCCAAAAATCGTAATGTACGGTTTACAATTTTTTTTATTGCTAAAACTGTTTTATATTATTGCGGAAGTGATTTTAAGTTACAAAATTTTTAAGAAATTAGCAATAATTATTGTTACATTATAAACAATTTTTGGCACTTTAGCGCAGAAAAAATTGTTTTTTATTCTACAACTGTTTTATAGTGTGTTGGGACTGGCAGTTAATCATAAAACTTAATTAAATTACGCCAAAATTTCCTATTTGTTTACAAAAATTAGAATTGTTATATTGTAACAAATATAATTACATATTTTAATACATTTTATTTAATATCTGTAGCAATTAAAGTAGTTTCGGAAAATTCGAATCTGAAAAAAATGAAAATTGAAGTATATTGCCAGAAAAATTGTTTATAACAATAGGTACTATTAATTTTTGTTTGGACGACTAAGAAGCATTCATAATCGAAAAATGAATTTTTTGAACAGTATCAAAGTCTGGGGCTTAATGTCTCTGTTTAAAATATTTCATTTGACCAGGAATTTACATATCTCAAAGAGTCATTCTATGCAATGATAACAAATAATCAATGCAAAAAACTTAAGATTTGTGACTATCGACCACTCTCGGTGAAGCTGCAGCACAAAAAACCATTTTTTTCCGACGCGAAAATGCTAAAATTTCCAATTTTTCATCGTATTTGTTTATCAAAATTCTAAATTTCTTTTTTGCTAAATTGTTTAAACAATTTATTATTGTTTATAACCATCTTTTCGCAGAATAAAGCCAGAAAATTGCGGTATCTTCTAGATTCTTCAACTTTTTTTCGACTCTATAGTTATAGGGATATAATAATTATTCAAAATTAACAAAATTAATGGTTTATAACGATCTTCTCCTCGAATAAAAATAGAAAATTGCTGTTTTTCTACATTCTTCCACTTTTCTTCGATTCCCTAGTTAGAATGAGTTAATAATTATTGAAAATTAACAAAAGTAATTGTTTAAACAATTAATTATTGTTTTTCACGATATTCTCTTAGAATAAAGCTGAAAGATTGTAGTTTTTCAATTAATTATTGGTTATAGCAATCCTTTCTTAAAATTAAGCTAGAGAATTCTTTTATTAAGAAATTTTTCACAATATCCACATTAAAATTTAAGAACCCTTCATAAATAAAGTGAAATTTTAATAGGATTTTACATGCTGAAAGTTTTTACGAATAGCTGACTGAAAATTTCACGATCTTTAAAATAAAAATTTCAATAGAAAATTTTCATAACAATATCTCTAAAACTCTTACAGAGATATTCAGACTATTTCGGAGTTCTAAAATCTTCTAAAGTATTCAAAAATTGGAAAAACCTATTACGATTTTTTAAAATATTCTAGAAACAAATTTTTTGTCTCCTAACCATAAAATTGAAAATTTTTTAAAATTAGTTATACAACATTATTTATTTATTTATAAAATTGAAACAAGTTTATGAAACCAAATCTTTACTTTATTTAAAACAAAAAATGTTTAAAGCAAACAAGAACTTTATTTAATTTTATTCAATCTAGATAAAAATTTATTCAAAACAAATAAATAAGGACAAATAAAGAATTTGTTTAAATCAAACATTTGTTTGGACCCATAACAACGTTATAATTTGCTTGATTCAAACAAACAAATATTTTTCTGAGTGTACACGTGCCAAACTTATGTTTAATCACAGACTCAAGTGATAAATATTAATCGAAAATACATATTTTAAAACTTTCGTAACACGTAAAATAATTATTTTTTAACAAAATCACAAGTAGTTGCTTAGATGCTATTGAAATCTGAAGAATAAAAACATAAAATATAAATATAATTTTGATCATAAATAAAATTCCCGGGTTTTTCCCGGTAAAATAAAATTCCCGGGTTTTTCCCGGTTTTCCCCGATTTCCCGGTCCGCTAGACACCCTGAAATTAGAAGTTTTTTAAATAGCGATAACAAATTTTTAAACTATGTTCACAACATTATTTTTAAATGATAAAAAAATAAATTAATGATAGTTGTCAGCAATCGCCATTTTTGAATGTAATAAATTTCTCTTTATGATAATTCTTGGAAAAAAACTTTGAAAAAATGAGGAAAAAGGGGGAAATTTATCAATTTAAGTGATTTTAGGGGTTTTTAAGAAAACTAGGGGGGAAAAGGGAGAATATGGGGAAAAAAGGGAAATACAGGACTGACTGTGATCCCTGGTAGTGCAGTTTGACATCACTGTTCCTTTATTCAGTAAAAATTAGTTAAAATTCTGCCGAAAAGTCGATTCGGGAGCGTAGCGCCTTAATAATTTCACCTTTTAATAAGATATATAAAGGGGATATAAAAAAGTCGGGAGGTTCTCATTCATAATCGTGAGTTTTCGTTACCACTCGAATTTTTTGCATCCAAATCGGTCAGATTCAGATAAAACGATAAAACTGCATTAGGGCGTTTGGTCTCATATAAATTATTCATTTTTATATTTTCGCACTATTGTTTCTGTGGAAAGAAACAATTTCCGCTCATTTCCGTCGGCAAAATTAAAATTTAAAAAAACGTCTGCTATATTTTTGTTTTCTTGTTTCGATTAGTGCCAAACTCAAATATTTCAAAAGGAATCAAATATTCTTCTAAATTTTCAACTTAAGGGTATGTGATACATAATGACGTCACGAATTACCGACCATTTGTTAATTTATATTCAGCGGGTTTATTAAGTGAGAAATGCAAATATAATGCCGAAATTTTGGAAAATAATAAAAAATATATTAAGGAATTGATGTCTGGTGCGTTTCAGTTTTTATTTTGAAAATAAAATTCTGTTTGAAAATTTTTTTTTCAAAATAAAAAGTAAAATGTACCAGACATAAATTCCTTGATATATTCTTTATTATTTTCCAAAATTTCAGCATTTTTTTGCATTTCTTTTTTAATAAACCCGCTGAATATAAATAAAAAATCGGTCGGTAATTCGTGACATCATTATGTATCACATACTCTTAAAGTATGTTTTGCAGGATATTCATATAAGATTAAATGTTTTAATGGAAATCTTTTAAGAAAAACAAAATTATAACTAATTTAATTGTTTTGTTTTTAACAGACCAGACATTCACATATCTCAAAGACTCAAACAAGACAAGCTCTAAAGTACCGGAAACTTGAGGTTGGGAGATTTGCATGTCGTGTCGGAGTCATTGTTTGCATTGATTTTGTCAATTCATGAAATGATTCTTTGAGATATGTGAATGTCTGGTCTGATAAAATCTTTTAAATAGAGACATTAAGCCCCAGACTTTGGTACTGTTCCGAGAATTCATTTCTCGATTATGAATGGTTCTTAGTCCCCAAACAAACTAATTTAACACGGAGTTGTGGAAAATTACGGAAAAGATTATTTTTATTTCTTAATTACGATTTTTGATAGTTAAAGTTAATTTTGGAACTGGTATTCTACATTTTTTCATTATTATAAATGCCCTAATTGATTCATAAGGTCCCAAAAAATTCAAATTCAGTGCGCCTGTCGCCTGCGACATGTCAACTTCAATCATCAGACTATAACGGTGCATTTTGTGTTGCCATGAAACAGGCGTGGGTTCAACAAAAATAAAAATGTAAATTATTTATTTAAATATGAATTTGGCTAAACGGAACTTTGCCAGTAATCGTAGTCAGGAGTCACAAAACTCTCTAGAAATTTTTGGGAAAAAATAGGAGAAAATATCTGATTTGTAACAATAATCTAGAATACAGTAACCCTCCTAGCAAGGTTTCAAACCACTACAGTTTTTCGCGAGAGAACTGACGCATGAACTGACCATGATTCCTAGAATTTTCTAGTATACACTAGTATAGTATCTCGGTTGAGATTTTAAAATTAACACGTAAAAAAAGAAAAAATCCTTAATTATTTTATACAGAGACATTATTTTGAGTCGGAAGCACCAGAGGTAGTAAGTATTGCTCTTGTTTTATTTTTCAGAAGAAAGAGTTTTTCTAAAGCCTGCTTAGTGTCTGTAAAATAATCAATTATTCACATTAGCGGGCGCACAGTGTGGACATTGACTGAAAAAATGTTCAAAATAATATTCCGGCTTATATTTTCAACCGATTTTAAAGTTTTTTTAAAATGGAAGCTAAATAAGTTCTTAAGAAATCTGTGAGAGCCGATTTTTAAAAAAAGTTGATAAATTTTTTTATTTAAGTATAAAATTTTCAAAAAGTAAAATTTTTAAGTGTCTGATGCATTAACAATGCATGAATTGTTCAATTTGAGTGACATTATGTGTAATCGATTACACATTAATATGTAATCGATAAATGCAGATTCGCAAAATACTAATTGAGGGTTTATAATAAATTAATAATTTGTTATTAATAATTGTATTCTTATAAGCAGCAGTCTGAGATTTTATAATGATTTTGAATATTTATAAAGTGACTTTTGTCTGTAATCCAGAAGTCATGTACAAGCATTATAAAAATGAATGGAAGTATATTTCTAATTGTTATGAACAAATAATATAAAAATATGCAGAGTTCAAGCAATTTTTAAAATTTTGAGGTACTTTTTTTGGCAATTTGTTTCAATTGATTTGCCAGTGATATTCCAAAGCAGGACATCGACATTTTATGAAAAATGGGATTTTTATAAACAAATGGCATACACAAATTCGCTGTTTTTACAATTTTTTAAAGTTTGAGCTACTTTTTTTTTAGAAGCTTGTTTCAATTGGTTTACCAGTGATATTTCAAAGCAGTACATCGACATTTTATGAAAAATGTGATTGTTATAAACAAACGTTAAAAACAAATTCCCTGTTTGTGCAATTTTTTAAAGTTTGAGGTACTTTTTTTTTGGAAATAACAGGTCTCCTGAAGTTGTCCACTTCAAGAAAAAACAAATGAATACTATAGCTGCCTAGTTCGACGAAAAACAAATGAGTGCTATAAGCAGGAATCATAATCATTTGACTATAAGCGTTTACACTTTATAGAGTATCTTCTGCATATAGCATAATGAGAAGATTTTAAAAAAACTTGATCGACTTTAAATGAAGAAGAAAAAGTGCTCCTAGCAGAATTGACCTACATTGCGAATTTGTTTATAACAATCACATTTTTCATAAAATGTCATTCTGCTGTTCCAGAATAACACTGGAAAACCAATTAAAACAAATTTCCAAAACTCAAACGTTAAAAAATTGTACAAACAGCGAATTTAGTTATGCCGTTTGTTTATAACAATCACATTTTTAATAAAATGTCAATGTACTGCTCCGAAATATCTCTGGTAAACCAACTGAAACAAATTTCCAAAACAAAGTACCAAAAATTGCTTAAAGTTCGCATTTGTTTATATTATTTGTTTATAACAATGAGAAATATACTTCCATTTATTTTTATAATGCTTGTGCATAACTTCAAATTGGATTGCAGACAAAAGTCACTTTATAAATATTCAAAATCATTACAAAATCTCAGACTCCTATTTTTAAGAATACAATTGTTAATAACAAATTAATTTATTATATACTCTAAATTAGTATTTTGCGAATCTACATTTATCGACTACACATTAATGTCACTAAAACTGAACAATTTATGCATTGTTAATGTATCGAAAACATAAAAATTTTAAGGGCAATCTGTTAAGTGTCATTTTTTCAAAATTTTGAAAAATGCCACATAACAGATATCCCCATTCATATTTCCTATCATTCTCTTAAGTTTCAACTTGATATCATTGTTTGTTATAAAATAGGATTGTCGAATATATTTTATACCACGTCGGTAATTCGTAACATCATAATTCTACCCAAAAATGCTTGCACATCTAGTTTTTCTTTTGTACGTGTTTTGGGGATTCCTTACGGTTATTCTAAGCCAAAAAAGAAAAAAATCTTATTAGGCGTTTTTGAGAAAAAAGATTTTTTCATTTTTAACAATGAAAAATCTCATTTTTCTCGAAAACGACGCAAAATATGAATAGCAGTTCATAGTTCAAAATTGTTTCCCTTCCTAAAATCTATAAAATTATACCCTTACCAGATTTTTATCTTGTGTATTTTAACAAATTTTTCAAAAAAAATTAGAAAAATCGAAAAAAATTTATTAAAATAGCATTTAGTTTACCGAAATTTAACATTTTAGTTTTAAAAACATTTGTTTTTACTTTAGTAGCAATGTGAAGAACATGTTATATGATAATATTAAGTTTCCTAAGCTTCAAAGTAAAGAAAAATTGGTTTTTATCCCTAACATTGAAGAAGTATCGTTTTTAATGATTAAAAATCTCATTTTTCTCGAAAATGAAGCAAAATAGTAATAGCAATTCATAGTTCAAAATTGTTCTCCTTCCTAAAATCTGTAAATTTATACCCTCACTAGATGTTTCTATTGTGTACCGTCAAACGGGGCAACTTCGGACATTTAGGGCAATTTCAGACAGTCCTAGATTCATCACTTAAATAACTAAAAGTGGTTTTAATTAGGATCTGGAACCAGTTAAGGCTTTAACTGATTCCATATTCTAGTTGGAACCGTTTTGAGTAATTTAAAGTATCAATTTAGGGCTGTCCGAATTTACCCCACATGTTCGAAGTTGCCCCGTTTGGTGGTATTTTAACAAATTAAAAAAAAAATTTAAATCGATAAAAGCGACTAAAATAAAATTGACTTTAACGAAATTAAACATTTTATTTCTAAATTTTTTCTAATTGTCTAATAATATATTTAAGATATATTATCTGAACTAAAAACAAACGATCTCAAAAATAAAATTTTGAAGATCGCTAAACTAAATGCTACTTTAGCCGCTTTGATAGATTTTTTTATATATTTTTAAAAAATTTTTGTTAAAATACACAAGATATACATCTGGTAAGTGGTGTATATTCGTGGTGCAATTTCGTAGATTTCAGGAAGGGGAACAATATTTTAGACTATGACCTACTATTTATATTTTGCTTCGTTTACGAGAAAAATGAGATTTTTAATAGTTAAAAATGATATTTCTTCAATTTTAGAGATAAAAACCCATTTTCCTTTACTTTGAAGCTTAAGAAGCTTATAATAATCTCATATAACATGTTCTTCACATTGCTACCCTTCTCCTTTCTGAAATCTACGAAATTGCATCCTCATCAGATGTATATCTTGTGTATTTTTAAAAAAATTTTCAAAAAAAATATAGAAAATCTATAAAAGCGACTAATATATCATTTAGTTTAACGAACTTCAAAATTTTATTTTTAAAATCGTTTGTTCTTAGTTCAGAAACATTGTGCAAAACATGCTTCATGAGATTATTAATGTTTCTGAGCTTCAAAGTGATGAAAAATTGATTTTTATCTTCAAAATTAAAGAAATGTCATTTTTAAATATTGAAAGTCTTTTTTTTCTTGAAAACGACGCAAAACATGAATAGCAGTTTATAGTTCAAACTTGTTCCCTCGCTTATTCCCCTTCCTAAAATTTCTAAAATTATACCCTTACCAGATGTTAATCTTGTATATTTCAACCAATTTTTTCAAAGCAATAGAAAAAATCGATAAAAATGGACTAAAGTAGCATTTAGTTTAAGGGTATGTGATACATAATGACGTCATGAATTACCGACCGATTTTTTATTTACATTCAGCGGGTTTATTGAGAGACAAATGCAAATATAATGCTGAAATTTTGGGAAATAATAGAGAATATATTTAGGCATCGATGTCTGCTGCATTTCAGTTTTTATTTCGAAAAAAAACAATTTTTCAAAAATAATTTCTTCAAAATATAAATTGAAACGCACCAGACATCGAATCCTTGATATATTCTTTATGATTTCCTCAAATTTTAGAATCATATTTGCATTTTTCTCTTAATAAACCCGCTGAATATAAATAAAAAATCGGTCGGTAATTCGTGACATCATTATGTAACAAATACCCTTAACGAACTTTAATATTTTATTTTTAATATCTTAAATATATTATTAGTCATGAAGATTTTTGTAATGGCAAGGAGCAAACATGTTTTTCACATTTTTAATGATCTAAAAGCAAACTTTTTTAGAAATAAAATGTTGAAGTTCGTTAAAGTCAATTCTATTTTAGTCGCTTGATTAGGTTTTTTCTATTTTTTTTTTTGTTGAAAAATTTGTTAAAATACACAAGATAAACATCTGGTAAGAGTATAAATTTATAGACTTTAGGAAGGAGAACAATTTGGAACTATTAACTGATATTAATATTTTGTGCTTCGTTTTCGAGAAAAAATTTTTTAATAGTTAAAAACGATATTTTTCAATTTTAGAGATAAAAACCAATTTTTCTTTACTTTGAAGCTTAGGAAACTTAATAATATCAGATAACATGTTCTTCACATTGCTATTAAAGTAAAAACATTTTTAAAACTAAAATGTTAAAGTTCGGTAAACTAAATGCTATTTTAGTCAATTTTTTTAGGTTTTTCCTATTTTTTTGGAAAAATTTGTTAAAATACACAAGATAAAAATCTGGTAAGGGTTTAATTTTATAGACTTTAGGAAGGAGAACAATTGAGAACCATGAACTGCTATTCATATTTTGCGTCGTTTTCGAGAAAAATGAGATTTTTCATAGTTAAAAATGAAAAAATCTTTTTTCTCAAAAACGTGTAGTACGATTTTTTCTTTCTTGGCTTAAAATAACCGGAGGGCATCCCGGAAACACGTACAAAAGAGAAACTGGATGCTCTCTAAATCTGAATTAGTAGTTTGTTCTACTAATGAAATAGTGCCGAATCGTTTACCAATTGCTTTAGTAAGCATTTCTACTAATTTTTAGTAGAAAACTA
>JBAGKK010509473.1:0-14103 GCA_037177015.1 Euceroptres primus | reverse complement strand
GTCTCTGAACGTACAAAAGTAAATGCGCAGAGAGTCGTGATGTAAACAACGTCTGGCGGCCCTGACTGCTCGAGCGAAGGTGGTTCTCGATTCAGGGGCTTTCGATTCAGCGACGAGTGTATTTCTAATTATTTTGATTAGGTGCCTCGGATAGTAAGAATTAAAAATACAAAAATTACCGTTTGCCACAATTTTTATGTTTCCAAATTATCATTTGACATAATTTTTATTTTTTCGAATTACCATTTTTCCGCATTTTCATTTTATCGAATTACAATTTGCCGTCGTTTTTATATTTCCGAATTACCAATTGACGTAATTTTATTTTACCGCATTACAATTTGTCATAATTTTTATAATACTGAATCACTATTTGACATAATTTTTATTTCTACAAATTAATATTTGACATTAGGGCGAAAGGAAATTATGACAAATAGTAATTCGGAAAAAAATTAGAGCACATGCTTATTCGGTAAAATAAAAATTATGTCAAATAGTAATTCGGAAAAATAAAAATTACGTCAAATGGTAATTCGGAAATATAAAAATGATGGCAGATTGCAATTCGATAAAACAAAACAGAGGAAAAATTCAATTCAATTCAATTCGTTTATTAATTAAATGGTAGTTCGGAAAAATAAAAATTAAGTCAAATGGTAAAAAGTCATCCATAAATTACGTAACATCTTTTAGGAGGGGAGGGGGTTCAGAAAAATGTTACCAACTGTTAGATGGTGGAGGGAAGGGGTAAATCGATCTTGTTACGTAATATTTTAATCAACCACCGTATTAATAATTGCCATATTCTAACATCTCAAAGCTTTATAAAAATTTTGTTCAATATCAAATGATAAAAATAAAATGTTAAAATTTTTTTTTAAAAACTCGTATAAAAATAGTTATTTCGTTTTATCGTGTTTTTTTCTAAATAGTTTCATTTTATTTCTTTTTATTTTAATACACTTTCCTTAAATATCTTTTTATTAACTTTTTGTCATATTTCTAATTATTTTGATTAGGTGCCTCGGTTAGTAAGAACTAAAAATACAAAAATCACCATTTGCCACATTTTTTATGTCTCCAAATTACCATTTGACAAAATTTTCATTGAAATTCATCTTGTTTATTTTTTCGAATTACTATTACTATTACTATTACTATTTTTCATCATTTTCATTTTATCGAATTACAATTTGCCATAATTTTTATATTTCCGAATTACCATTTGATGTAATTTTATTTTACCGCATTACAATTTGCCATAATTTTAATTTATTTTTGCAAATTAACATTTTACATTAGGGCGAAAGGAAATTATGACAAATGATAATTCGGAAAAAAATTGGAGCAAATGATTAATCGGTAAAATAAAAATTACGTCAAATAGTAATTCGGAATAATAAAAATTTCGTCAAATAGTAATTTGAAACTATAAAAATGATGGCAGATTGTAATTCGATAAAATAAAACAGAGGAAAAATGGTAATTCGGAAAAATAAAAATTATGTGAAATGGTAAGGGGCCATCCATAAATTACGTAACATCTTTTAGGGGGGAAGAGGTTCAGAAAAATGTTATCAACTGTTACATGGGGCAGGGAAGGGGTAAATCGACCTTGTTATGTAATATTTTAATCAACAGTTTTATTAATAATCAACAAATTAACAGCTGTATTAATAATTGCGACATTCTAGCATCTCGAAGCTTTATCAAAATTTTGTTCAATATCAAATGATAAAAATAAAATATTAAAAGATTTTTTCATAAAAACTCGTATAAAAATAGTTATTTCGTTTTATCCTGTTTTTTTTTTCTAAATAGTTTCCTTTCCTTTCTTTTTATTTTAATACACTTTCCTTAAATGTCTTTTAATTAACTTTTTGTCATATTTCTAATTATTTTGATTAGGTGCCTCGAATAGTAAGAACTAAAAACACAAAAATTACGTAACAAAGGAGGTAAGGGGAGAGAGTCCAAACTATTTTGTTTAAAATACACTACTTGTTAAATGGGAGCAGGGAGGGGTCCAAAATTTTCAAAAAATGTGTTACATAATTTATGGATAGCCCCTAATTCGGAAACATAAAAATTATGGCAAATGGTTTTTCGTTTTACATTTGGTTTAGCAAATGTAATAATAAAATGATAGAAAATGGTTTTATATATGAATTTATGTAAAATAAAAAATAGGGATAACAAAATTTGGTGAATATTTATGCG
This sequence comes from Euceroptres primus, assembly GCA_037177015.1. Taxonomy (NCBI): domain Eukaryota; kingdom Metazoa; phylum Arthropoda; class Insecta; order Hymenoptera; family Figitidae; genus Euceroptres; species Euceroptres primus. Next base: position 11,880 of record JBAGKK010509473.1, on the reverse strand, counting down.
CCTCGCAAAATAGATCAATAATTAAAAATTAAAGAGAAGGTCCTCTTATTATTTCAGAGAAGTGAATTTCATTTCTAGTGTATTATGTTAATGCAAGTTGAATTTATAAATAGCATTTTATGGATGGCCATGAATTCTGATGGTATAATTGAGACTTTAAGGTGGATGGGAGTAAAACTGAATAAGTGGGTCGCTGTGGAGAGTTGGTATAAAAGCATAAGAAGAGAAAAGGGAGAGCAAAGTTTACCTAAAATCCGAGCAAATTACAGAACTCGCCTTATGTAAACTTTCGAGCTCGTCGCTCATCAAGAATGAGGCGATTCAAGCGTCTAATGAGTTTTGTGTAATGCGACTCGGGATCCTAAGCACCCCATTGTACCGTTCGAGTAGCGATAATATCTTTTTCCTAAACGACTAGCGACTAGCGGGCCACGAGACAAATTCATGTTTCAAGAACGTCATTCATCACTTCGGTCATTTGCATAAAAATAGAGAAATGGAGCAATAAAGAATTGTCCTCTACAAAGAGGGTGACGATGTAAATTTGGTTTTGAAAATATTGAGATTGCGATCCTTGTAGCATAATTGCTACAAATGTAGCATAAATGCTACAATTATGTGAATATTTGCATAAAATGCTACTGTTATTTTATATCTCTATATTTACATCACCACTTGTTGATTCAATTTCGTTCAAATTTATGTGTTTTCTGCCAATCTTTGAAATTTCTTTATCGAAAACCTTTACCTAATTGTTCTATTTAAAGGTTTTTAAAATAAAAAAGCGAAGTTTATACGATTTTGTACTCACAGCTATTGCGAAAATAATGAACAAAATTTTGTACAAATTATATTTATCTAATTCTATTTCTTGTCAAATAATAATGGCAATTAATATTATTGTTGTTCAAAACGTAAAAAATTTTAAGCTTGCAATTCAATTGTTCGAAATAAGGCATTGTTCTCAAATGAGTCATGCATTTCCCAGGCATTTCAAGACTCCTCCCCTGCCCTAAAGTTGAACTGCCGCTTTTACCTACCCCGTTTTAATGGCAAGCACACTTTCGCGAATTCCCTCCCTGCCTCGCAACCCTTATTCCCTGAATGTGACGTCATTTACGGTCAAAAGCTGGATGGAAATTTCCGTTCAGAATATTGGAAAAAATTCGAGAATAAATTTTGATTTTATTTAGTTGCAAAAATTATTCTAATGAATGAAAACAATACTTTATTTTTGCGTGTATATGTTAATTGAAAAAGCAGTAATAGTTAATTTAAGCAATTGTAAAACATAAATTAAAATCCAGACTGTCTAGCGATCAGGCCATTTAAAATTCTCGGTTAATTATATGAATAATTTTTATAAACAAATGCACATTTTGACCACTTTTTTATGAATAGGTCTAATTTTTTGGCGGAATGAACTAGAAAGGTCTTTATAGGAACTCCTTGCTATCATATTTTTCATAGTAACAAAAACTGTTAATTATATAAACAATTTTTATTAAAAAATGCACATTTTCACCATTTTTTCATGAATAGGCTTTATTTTTTTTGCGAAATCAACTCGAAATGTTTTTCCAAAGACTCCTTGCTGCCATATTTTTCATAATGATAATAATTGTTAATTATATAAACAATTTTTATAAACAAATGCACATTTTGACCACTTTTTTATGAATAGGTCTCATTTTTTGGCGGAATGAACTAGAAAGGTCTTTATAGGAACTCCTTGCTATCATATTTTTCATAGTAACAAAAACTGTTAATTATATAAACAATTTTTATAAACAAATGCACATTTTCACCATTTTTTCATGAATAGGCTTTATTTTTTTTTTGCGAAATCAACTCGAAATGTTTTGCCAAAGACTCCTTGCTGCCATATTTTTCATAATGATAATAATTGTTAATTACATAAACAATTATTATAAACAAATGCACATTTTCACAATTGTTTCATGAATAGGCTTCATTTTTTTGAGAAATCAACTCGAAATGTTTTGCCAAAGACTCCTTGCTGCCATATTTTTCATAATGATAATAATTGTTAATTACATAAACAATTATTATAAACAAATGCACATTTTCACAATTGTTTCATGAATAGGCTTCATTTTTTTGAGAAATCAACTCGAAATGTCTTGTCAAAGATTCCTTGCTCTCATATATTTCAAACTGATAGAAGCTATTAATTCTTTAAACAAAAATTAAGCCTATTCATGAAAAAAAATGGTGAAAATGTGCGTTTGTTTATAAAAATTGTTCATATAATTAACAGTTTTTGTCACTATGAAAAACATGTCATCAATGAGTCTTTGACAAGACAATTCGAGTTGATTTCGCAAAAACAATGAAGCCTATTCTTGAAACAATTGTAAAAATGTACATTTGTTTATAAAAATTGATTATGTAATTACCAATTATTGTCATTATAAAAAATATGGCAGGAAGGAGTCTTAGGCAAAACATTTCGGGTTGATTCCGCAAAAAATGAAGCCTATTCATGACAAAATTGTGAAAATGTGCATTTGTTTATAAAACTTGTTTATATAATTAATAGTTTTTGGCACTATAAAAAATATGATAGCAAGAAGTCCCTAGAAAGACATTTGTAGTTCATTTGGCAAAAAAATTAGGCCTATTCATGATAAAATGATCAAAATGTACATTTGTTAATAAAAATTGTTTATACGTATAATTAAAAGTTTTTGTAATTATGAAAAATATGACAGCAACGAGTCCCTGGAAAGTTTCTAGTTCATTCCGTGAAAAAATTAGGCCTATTCATAAAAAAACGATCAAAATGTGCATTTGTTTATAGAAATTGTTTATATAATTAACAGTTTTTGTAATTATGAAAAATATGACAGTAAGGAGTCTTTGGCAAAATATTTCAAGTTGATTCCGCAAAAAAATGTAGCCTATTCATGAAAAAATGGTTAAAAAGTGCATTTGTTTATAAAAACTGTTTAAATAATTGGTAAACAGCAGATACTCTTACCTAATTATAAAGGCATATTATTATCTGTCATATTTCATACAAAATCTGTGGATTTAAAGTAGCACGAAAAAACTACTTTTGTTCAATAGTTTGTTGATAACATTATAAACAATTTCTTTTTACTCTAACCTACTGGAAATTAATTTTAGTAAGTCATTACATTGATTTAGGACCTGTTTTTAATAAATTTGAAAATCTTCAAGAAATTGTATCACTGAAAAGTTAGACAAAGGAAAGTTTAAACTTTGTTGTTACATAACAAATTTTTGTTTAGTTAGAGTGCAATATTTGCAGTCACTTGTTATCTGGAAGATTTAGGTCATTCTTAAAAAAAATCAAAATCCGTTCAGAATCCGGTCGATTTTTGTCCAAAAACCGTGTTTTTCTTTCCTACTGTGCGTCAGGTCAGTTAAAATTTTTTTGGTGACTCTTTTACTTTAATACAACTATAATCAACAATAAAATTTCGAGCCCCGATATTAAGGTATTTTTGGGAATTTTTATTTCCATGGGGTGAGAATGGAGTGGGTTCCACATGCGTCAGATAGATGTAATTTTTTTTGACTTCTAATTGAGTGCGACTCTAATCAACGACAAAATTTAAAGTCCCGATATTAGGGTATTTTCCGGAATTTTTTTATTACAGAGGGTGACAATATGCGGTGGGTTCCACATGCGTCAGGTCGATGTAATTTTTTTATGACTCTTCTAATTGAGAGCAACTGTAATCAACGATAAAATTTCAAGTCCCGATATTAGGGTATTTTGTGGAATATTTTTATTCCATGGTGTGATATTGGGGTGGGTTCCACATGCCGGAGGGGGTTGAATTTTTTTGGGTGTCTCTGCTTGTGGAGTACAACTATTTTCTAGTCTGCCTTTTTGAGTCTCGAGCGTTTTAAAAAATTAATTTTCTTTATTCTTTCTTTTTAAGTTTCGTGCCTTTTTAAAAAATTAATTTCCTTTATTCCTTCGTTTTTATAAACGTTGCGAACTTTAGTGACATCCTTTCTTTAATTCTAATTCCACCTAAACATGACCAACATAAAATCTAGCGACAAAAAAAACTTTCTCATTATTTCCCGAAAGTACAGATCGATTCAAATCTCTCCCTCGATCCTCGCCTCATCCATTTGCAACCCTTCTCATTCGCTGAAAAGCCCCAGGCTTCGTCACGAAAACTGACGCTCTCGAAAAACACGCATCGCCCTTCGCGCGTGTTTCCTCAGGGTTACTCGTTCTATCGTCCTCGTCACGATAGTTTCCTAGCCCCAGATTACTTTCTGGGAAATATTCCCGACGTCCTCACCGATCGTTTGGGAAGCCGCGGGACGTGAGTAGAGTTGGGAGTTTCAGCACAGAGAGTATTTGGGCGAAAGGGGGCAGCAATAGACCCAGGGGGGAAGCGAAGAACCGATGAAGGATACGGAGGGGCTTGGGGGGGGGGGGGAAGGCCAGTTCGGCGGAGAGCGAGACGAAAGCTTCAGCTGAAACCCACGATCGCGAGAAAGAGGGATGGGTGAAACCAAGAGCAGGGAGCTAAAAGTGGAGGGGGGTTAGTACCGTGAGCCCTCAGGGCGACTGTGTTGGTAGCGGGCGGAGAGGTGCGAGGGGGAAACGGCGTCGTGAGTCCGCGAAGAGCCGGCGTCCACTGCTTCAGTTCAGCGCTGCGCTTCGAGGTGAGAACATCGTTCCTACTCATCGTGTCCTGAAAAAAGCGTATCTCAATCTCAATCGAGAGTCTTATAAAACCTAAAATAAAACGAAGTTTGGTTGACCCGCGATAAAGAAAGGAGGTCGTGTCTATTTTGTGAAGTTACAAAGAAAAGTGTACAATTAGTGAAAAGGTACATTGAACGATAATGTACATTCAGTGAGTCCTGTTTTTAAACACAGATACTGGCGTTGGATTTGATATCGTGAGTGCGAAGTTGGCTTGTGAAAATTCAAAGTGCTTAGCGCGTAGTAAACCAATCCGTTGTTTTTCTTGGTCTCGGGTCGAGAGACAGAGGGGTAGGCAATAAAAGAAAAGTTGAGACGTGTTGGGATTATTCCGGCCGGTAGTGTTCATCCTCGTGGTGCGATACAATAATATTGTTTCCCGCGCGCATTGCGGATTGGCTGTACGGTTTTACTCTGAGCTGAGGGGGAGAGAAGAGTGAGCTCGAGATAGAAAGAGAGTGTGGTGGGGCGAGTTGTTTCATTCATAAAAAAGTTCTTTATTACTCTGTGAGCGCATGTGCTATTCCACCGCGTACGACTACTACCACCCCCTCCCCATTTACGGGGCACCTAACTCTTCCGTAACTGCGGTGTTATTTACTACCGTGATACGAATCTCGACGGTGGCTTGGTGACTGAAAAAACCCGGGTTCCTAGCGACGATTGGTTCCGATCTCAGCAGGAGATCGTCCAGGTTCAGAACAGCATCGAGGTGGATTTGTCAACGACAAACACGGCGAATCTAGTCGCAGATCGTAGGATCGGCGGCTGGGATTCGCTCAAGATCAACGAACGGAACGTGTACGAGCTGGAGGACAGCAATTTAAAGGATCGTCTCCGAGAAAGCATGAAGGAAAACAAAGGGATGAAGTGCGAGTCGGCAAGGCCGGGGAAACGGCCCATAAAGCCGATGTCAGCAGTCGACAAGATGGGTGCGATTCAGAGGGTCCATGATGGTGAGAGCAAGGCTTCAGTTGCCAGAGATATCGGGGTTCCTGAATCTACTCTGCGTGGATGGTGCAAATCAGAGCACAAGATCCGAGGCATGGCAAGGAACTCGTCGACTCCAGATAGTGAGGTCCACTCGCCAGCATCATCTTCTGGAGCACATATCACAAATTCGCACAACTCTGGGGGAAGTCACTCGAGTGAGGATGAAGGTCCACTTCAGAAGAGAGTGAAGCTGGAGCATCAAGTTCCAGTGAGCCACTCGATCAGAATGGAGAACACGGAATCCAGTGATGCAAAGGTGGTTGGCGATAACAAGTTTGATTACCTTGGACTGATGACCATGGCAGCGGGCATGAGACCAGAAAATAGTGCCCTTCTGCTCCAACATCTGGGGATGATGTCTGCAGGTGCTAAGAATTACATGCCGATGTCAACTGGTCTTCCTTCCTCAACGGCGGTTGGATTGGTAGAGAATGGACTCCAGTACACGAAAAGCGGAATTAATCCCGCTGTCAGCAACAAGAGGCACAGTATTTCCGCGATTGCTCCCACGCAAATTGATTCTGTGGTCAAGTCTGCTTCGAGGAAGAGTCTCCCTGCAGCAGAAGCTCCAGCTACTCCAGTTCCAGCATCTCCAAATGTACATATGTCAAGTGTTCATATGTCAAATGTTCACATGTCGAATGTACAGAAGTCGAATCAAATATCCAATCAGATTTCTAATCAGATAGCTAATCAGATGTCTAATCAGATAGCTAATCAGATAGCTAATCAGATGTCTAATCAGATATCTAATCAGATGTCTAATCAGATGTCTAATCAAATGTCAAGTCAGATGTCTAATGCCCAGGTTGGCAATGAGAAGAAAAACGGAGGGAACAATGGCAGGAAGATGGACGAGGCTCTCTGGTTGTGGTTGACACAACAACAGCAGCTTCTGGGTCAACAATCTGCTGCATTTAATCCCAGCATCAGCCACGAAGGATCCTGGTTCTGGCAGTGGTACAAACAGTTTGGATTTCCTGCCAGTACTCCCACATCGGTGACACCTAACTCATTGCCGAAAAAATCTCCAAACAAAACTAAAGCTTACCTTGACAATATTCTCTGTAATAATAATAATAACGAGAATGTCAAGCGGTGTTTTAACGTCGACGAGGAATTGGATTCCCAGGCTGATGTTCCCCACACCACCGAGGAGGCTATCGAGCACGGAGAAAAGTTCTTCAAGTGGCTTGATAATTGCTCTGATCCAGCTGTGAGCAGGTTGCAGATTGTCCAGTTCAAGATGCTGCTGGACAAGCTCAAGGATTGCAAAAAGAAGAGGGCTTCGCCGAGTTTAAAGCAGAGCAGAAAGTAGATCCCAAGGTGCTGTGATCGTTAAGTATGTAGATATAGAGATCCTTAGAGTTAATTCGCGCTGATAAGGGATGCGCACAACCCGCTCAAATGATGAATTTAGATCAAAAGGCGTCTTGATTCTTTTTGCAATTTTTCATTATTCTTATTCATTTCAGTGTTTTTTTTTTCATTCTAAGAACCAGACTCGTTTTCTATGGGGCCAATTTAATTGATATTTCTTGCTAATTGAACTTAAGTACAAGAAATAGATTGCACGACTAACTTCCATAAATAAGTAGAATTATTAAGAACATAAATATGAAGAATATACGAATAGCTGATTGATTTAAAGGTCGTACCCAAAATAAGGGTCGTACAATCTAGAATATCTAGATATTCTTTGCTTCACCAGTTTTGTTATGACTATCATATCTAGATATTTTTTGCTTCGCCAGTTTTGTCATGACTATCATATCTAGATATTCACCAGTTTTGTTAGAACTATCATATCTAGATATTCTGCTTCACTAATTTTGTTATGACTATCTAATAACCACTACAAATTTTACCTTAAATTTGTATTTTTCTTTAAAAGGTTACAAATTTTACCTTGAATTGATATTTTTCTTTAAAAGGCATTAAAAATATTTACGATTTCATTTACTAATAATTTGATATTTGTATTTTTCAATTTGGTATTTGTTCTATAACCTTGGTTTTCCTTTTATTTTGTCACTGAAGCTAGTCTTGAAACCTAAAAATCAGAATGAAACCAACAAAAAATCTAAATCCGAAATCGTTTGAGCGAGGTTTTTTCTTCGAGAATTGATGCTTTTCCAAAAATCTGAAAGATTCCAACTGTCTTTAAGCGCGCCGTGAAAATTAGTTACCTCGTGACGGAATAAAAGGGAATAAAAAAAAAACTATTGGGCCGAATCAAAATATAGGTCGTACGATTTTCTTCGTACTTTGTAAATAAGAGAATATACCAAATTCTTAAATCGATAAAGTTGTGTACAATTAAGGTTTTATTATATTATTATTATTATTATATATTATAAGCAGTAGAGATTTATCGTTATCCGATTGCAATTTATTCACTAGTAAATCTAAGAGAATTGTGTATGTGTGAGCGAGTGAGGTAAGTCAGAATGAGTGAATGCATCAAGCCCACAATTTGGGTTTTCTTCCAAAAAGACAAAAATCTATTTAAAAAAAAATCGATTCAAAACAATTACTTAGGACGAGCTTTATACCGGATTTATAAATCGCGAACATTTCAGGAAATAGCGACAAGATTCTAGAGGCTTTAAGAAGGAATTTAAAAGAACTAGTCCACGATTTTTTAAAATACAATTTGAAGACGAAGTAGCTTCAGCTTTTTTTTTGTACACGTCTGAAATTCCGGATGTGTTTCGCTTCGAAAACGAATTTCAGAAATTGCTGATCGATCACTTCGTCTCTCGCCTGACCGGTTTTACGTATATACTCTCAATATAAAAAGTCGTGTTTTATATCCGAAGCAACAGTCCGCAAGCCATATCGCTGTGGCGATTAGAGACGAATTGTTTTTCTCTTTTCGTTACGCATTTGTCTGATATAATCTTAGCTTTATCGATAAGAAAAAAAAGAATAAGATTTGCGGGTCTACTTACCATTAAAAGAGGCCGCTCCGGTGGCTCGTAGGTCACATAGTCACTCACGAATTTTGCGCATCCCTGCCACGTACACAACTCCGGGTACGGCAAAGTACTTCGTCTGATTGTCGTGGACACGAATTTCTGTAAAAGGAGTGAAATTTTTTTTATTTTTCTGGGCAATAAATGTTCAGCTTTTGTCTAATAATTATACTTGATACTTGAGATTAGAAAAAGGGGAAACAAATTTTGCATAGAGCTTAAATGAGAGATCCAATTAAATTTTTGGAAAAGATAATATAAAATTCAATTAGCAAAATTCGTTGCCTCTTTTCAGTTGACTCGCCCAGTGTCCGATATCAAAGACTGTTTTGTCACTTTTCTCTCACTGTTAGCTCGCGTGATTCTCCTTTCACTGTAATAAAGATGCGCCTTGTCTCCGAAAAATCAGGTTAAAAAAATTTTATTATATATGTATAAATTAAAGAGGAGTACCTTCGAATTCTCGGCCACGAATTGTAAATTGTTAACGCCTTTAGATATCTATGTATGTGTATATAAATGTCTGAGTTGTTAGAAAAGTCCACTATTGATATTGTTAGTCGTAGTGCCGAGAGGTTTCATCCAAAAATATTGTCAAAGAGATTAAGAAAAAGGGAGATAAAGATTCGTGTTATTGCGTGAGAGAAGGACTCGCGAGCAGAATTTCTAAAAATCTCTAAAAGGCCTCGTGTATTCTTTATCTAAAAAAATCTAGAAGTATTATAAACTCTAAACCTCTAAACTGAAAATTTTTAATTGTAAACTGACTCAATGAGTCGAAGCTAAATTGACTTCTAATCGTGACGAATATTGGCGTTTTTAATTTTGTTTCTTTTGCTTTTTTTTCCTTAAGATATATTTTCTTTGAAATAATGTTACGCTTGTTAACCCTTGCGACAAATGACCGAATACGGTGTTTTCTGCTCGCGAGGCAGGCAGCTTGCTGACAGCTAAACGTATTTGTGAAGAAAAGGAAGATACAAAAAACCAAAGTGAAGAATGTGCTGTCCAAGAGGCAGCACGTGTAAATAAGACTGTGAACCTGCACTTGCACGCAAGTGTTTGTCTTAGTGCGTCTCAAAAGGCAAGTACGAGGAATAAATGTATAGCGAAGTTTATTTTTATTATTTAGAAAAATCGTAGCTGATAAAAAAAAAGTTGAGTGTGTATTAGAACGATTTCTGTGCAGAGCAGTAGTTGACTTTTTTTTCTGCCTTAGTTACTCAGTAGCCAAGAGATGGGCTAATAAATTAAAAAAAAAAAGGCAGAAGAAAAGGGCAACGATCAATATGAGCAAAATGACCTTGTAACCTCATTTATTTCGAACGACATTCCTCTTGTTACCTTCGCACGAATAGATAAGTACCGAAAGCTGTAGCCTATTGTTTAAATCCTCTTTTTTTTATATGTAAAAAGAACGCCTTTGTACGATGTGAAAGTCGAAAGTATTTATCGAAGAATACACTGAGAATTATAAAACGTAACTACCTGTGTTTTGAAATTTATTCACGAGTTCGTTCACCTTTCTTTTAGCGTATTTTTAGATTTAAGTTTAATTTTGATTTCTATATTCAGTTTAAATTAGAATTAGCAGTTTTAGCATTTTAGAATCAGCAATCAGTTCCAATTTTTAATCCTTACTTAATTTACCTTAATTTTACTAATTTCACTCAACCTTAAATTTACTTATTTCACTTAACATAATTTCTTATTATCATTATACATTTTTAAAGTTTCGATTCATTTTATTTTTTTGTAAGTAACTTTTAGTTAAGAGTAAGTTTTAGTAATAAGGAAGCCGAATAAGTACAGGTAAGTAAGAATCTATATTTACAAAATAGTAAAAATAACATTATAAAAATTAAATTAAATTTCTAGCTTACCAATAATCACTTTAATCAACCAGAAATAAAAAATAATGAATAATAATTTTAATAAGTTTATATTTAGTAAATTATTGATTTCATGAAACAAGTAAACAATAATATTTGGGATCTCTTTATATTTGGTTCTATGACCTACATCTATCACTTTAAAGTTTAAGTCTTTGAATGGCTATAGAAAAATTTTGAAAAGATGAAATGACTTTCAAGATCATAGAAAGCAAAAGGAGGCATGAATGGAGCGAGGAAATTCTTTTGAATAACGTACAATTCACAGACGCGCCAATGACCGTGACCTTAGTCGCTCAGCTGATTTTATGAGCTCCAACTCAATAATTTAAAAACTGGGTTACTTAAAGTTTCGATTAATTCGATAAAAAATACTATATGAGATTTATTTGTGATTTAAAAATGTTGTAGTCTTTAATTAGCATTTCGGATTGACAAAGTTGGTATATTGTTTAATTAAATAAATTAAAATTAAGAGATGAACTGAGTTGAACAATTTAACAAACCATATACTATCATATTACAAGCTTTCATTTTAATTTAATTAATTTATAAAAATAACTTATTTCAACTGTACGACATTATTTGAAAAATAAATAAATTATGAAATTCCAGAAAAGTATTTCAGTAGGTTTATAAAGTAACAAAACATTCTTATTTTTTATCTGCAATGTTTGTCTGAAATGCAAATAGAAGTATTTTTCTAAGATTTAAGAATTTAAGTGAAAACATTTGTGTTTAAACAAATATCAGGATTTATTAATTTAAACAATGTTGAAATATAAAAATTAAAAATAAATTTTCAATTAAAACCTAGACTTTTGAAATGTGAAACAAATAACAAATATATCTTCAGAATTTAAAAAAAAATAGTTCAATTTCAATTAAATACTTTAATTAATTTACTTACAACTAGTTTCTTATTTTTATATTGTTACTTTCAAAAACACAGCTTTACGTCTCAGTGGTATTAAAGAAATCTCTTTCTTCGAACAGTTTCAATTTACAAATCCAAAATTTTGCAAACATTTTGCTTCAAATTTGGTGTTTTAGAAGAGAACATATCTTCAGATTTTATCCCTTATAAATTTTTTAAAACAAGGAAATTTTTCTAATCTACAACAAAATAATATCCAGCACGTAACCTAAATCGTGTTTTTATTCTCTACAGAAAATAATCTCACTATGCCAAAAATTTCTGATAAATTCTAATAAGAATTAATAAAAATTCACTGATGAGAGCCACCATTGTGTGCCGAAACGTTTGAAGCAAGTTAATTGGTTTCAATTC
>JBAGKK010509462.1:0-14105 GCA_037177015.1 Euceroptres primus | reverse complement strand
CGAACAGTATTTTATACCACGAGAGCCGAAAAATCATGTCAAAGTTGAGATTTTGAGGTTAGAGTGGTATAAAAGCTATAATTTGAAGAAAAATTCGAAATAGAATTTCTTTAAAGTATGCTCTATTTTCCACGTAGGGATAAAAGTAATGATAAAAGAAAGGAAATCAAAATAAATCGAAAGCGATATTCTAAGCTGTAATGTTATTAGATTTATAATGGGCTGTTGGAATCTCATTCTGAATAATATATGCTAAATAAATATTTTTCTTTCTGGATCGTTTGTTTCTGATCTCTGACAAGAAACTTCCGTATTTCTCAAGGATCTTCTTTCACCAAGAGCTGTATCTCGTTATATAGAAGTACATTCTTTATACATGCGTTCCTTCCAGCGTAACACTTAACACCAGTTGGTTTATTTCGTCTCTTATGATCGTTCTTTAATCCTACGCTTCGTCTTGATTGCCGACAACTTCTCAGAATAACGTGCAAATTCTGCAGGATGGTAATAATTGTGATTCAATGTCGGAAGAAGTAGAACAACAATTTTCTTCGCATTTCTGCAATATCTCAACAGTTTAATGACCATAGCGAGCATAAATATTTTATAAATGCATTTTGTAGAAATGGACAACTAGGTTTTATTCATAAAATTGTAAACAATATACTTTTTAGAAAGGAAAAAATTTTCTTGTACTATAGCAATTCATCCAAAAATGAACTGGACAAGAATTTTTCCCAATTGTCAGACTTTGAAAATAAATTCCAAGATAAAAAAGACAACAATGCTTTTAAGCTCCCTCTTAACAAAAATTATTCAGTTTCATTTTTATTCTAAAATGCACTTTTCTGACTTTGTGTACAAAACACCATTTTCCACCTTTATCCTAAAAGCCTTCTGTACACATGACCTACTCTCTTTTTATGTTTTGACAATTTAAAGAAACGAAAATAATAATCCCCCATCCTCTGATCGCGAAACAATTTTCGACCTCTTATGAATCTATTTTTCCCTCGTACTTTATAAATTGCGAGGGTAGCACGTTTTAAAATAATTTAAGAATGAAATTAGGATCATGGGAGTTGGGTGTAGGCGTCTGAAAACGAAAATTGAAAGTCATCCACTTCATCTGGATTCTGGATAGCATAGTAAGAGACACGAACCGACGACATTGTTTTTCTTGGTCGGGCCGCAAGATGAAATTGAATTCCGTGATGCGAATATGGGTGTGTACTATATATACACACGTACTTATATATTATATGTATACATAATACCTGTACACATATACAAACGAGAAGTAATGCCGAACGAGGAGTGAATCGATGTCAGCCAGGGCCCAGCATCGAAGTACCGTTACGTTTCAATGTATGAGCTAGTTGCTTGGTCAAAAGTGGGTCACAGTTACAGCCTAATATACCCACTACCAGCTGTTAGTAGCTTCTCAGCTCTAACTTGTCATAATCTCGGGTCTACTAGCCGTTATCCGTTTTTTCTTCCTTCTTTTTTCTTTACTGAAACCCCTAATGCACATTCCGAAGCTCTAAGCACCATGATGTCCAGTATACCTGACCCAGGTTGAAAACAGTTTAACATCCTTCAGATGAAAAATCTACAATTTTTACCAGGTGATTCGTTTTTAGTTATTTCGCTACCTCAGTCTTTTAAGATTGATGCCTTTTTGGAGGCTGAAGTTTTCTCTTTTAATTATCCAAATTAAGGTTGTTCTGGCTGTACAGTATGGCTCAAAATTATTCGAATCTTTATATTAATTTTTTTTAATCAAGGAAAATCGATCCACAGTAATTCGTAATGCATTTTTGAAAAATACTTGTTGTAATTGTTTGTTTAACCCTATAGGGCTGTATGTAGCACATTTTCTACGTTCGAAGAATTCACATTTTTTATAATAATTTTACCAATTTTAATTGCAAAAATTCTGAAAAAATTTACAGGCATTACTGCGTCCTAAGAAAGGTTTTCCGAAAAGAAATTCATTGAAAAGTTGATTTATTTAGCTGTAAAAGTTCAAAAAGTAAATTTTTCAAAAGTGGCATCTTTCAAAAATTTATATGCGGAAAACCATGTACCAATTGAAAAAAATGATTTTCTACCCGTAAAAAGAGATGCCGGTTTTATAGGGTTAAAGAGAATTTTGGATTTTATTTTATTTTATTTCACTCATCAATAGCTCATTTTTTTAAATATTAAACATTTCAATAATATTTGGATGTTGATGGTGAATTGGCTTAAGTTTTTTGAAAGTGTTCAGTGTTCATTTTATATTCAACTTCTTCTTACAATTTTGTAAGAAATAAATCACTGATAAGGGCCCATATTCGAGGCCGAAACGTCTGATTCAATGATAAATTGATTTCAATTTTTTGTGACCCTAAAGCCAATTCACCATCAACATGCAAATATTATTTTAAGTGAGGGTCGATACAACTCCTTCCTTAAACATTAAATATTTTCCATAATAATCTATACATCAACATTTTCTACGAAATTAAATATTTTATTAAATATATCTATTTATTTATTAATACAATTATTTATTCATTAGAATTTATTATTATTCAATTTTATGAAAACAAAAAGTGGTATCTCTGAAAATTCTCCTGGATTTCATAAATCTTTTATACTACTGGCCGTTAGGGTTTCATGAATTGGAGTTTATTGGTGCGAAGTACGAACTTATATTATACTTTTCTGGCCTCAATATTTCGAAGACCTTTTTGCCCAAACAATAAAATTTCGACTACAACTTCTAACGCGTGCATTTTTTCCTTAGCATCACTCAATCCTTTCTATAGTATTTCTAAAATTAACTTTTTCATTTGTCACTACGTTTTTTTGAACTCCACAAGAGAAAATTTAATAAAATGTTCACTGTATCAATTTATAACCCATTAAAAGTGATTTTTATATTGGCAAAATACGAGTTTAGAAAATTACTGTTATAAAGTTATCAGTTATTCTAAGAATTAGAAAAAGATTTTGCTACTTAGAAAACAAGAACTTTCTTTCACGTAAGAAAGCATTAAAATATTTAAAAAGATGCAAAACAATTACTGTCAAAACACTTGAAGAAAGTGGAACAGAATAGAAATATTTAGGTGAAAATAACGCCTAATAGTACTTTTTTTAAACAATTGTACAAGAATCTAAAATAATTAAGGTTTTCTTTTTTTTGGAATTATTATTCTGCCTATTTCCCACCAGAAATATAAAATCTAATAAATAAATAAAAATGTGAAATATTTCTTGATTTACTCAGACTCAGACTATACGGGTGAGATATTAAAATTAGCATATTCATATTCACTGACTCAGAGTTCAACGTTTTGTGATGGACTAAATGTGTTTAGCAAGAAACGCTAAATTTAGTCTGGTGGAATTATTAATTCAGATTCTCGTTTCCGGGTCATCCGGCCGACTCCCTCAACGGCTCAAAAATCGCACTCATTCTATGTGTTACAGAATGTATGCTAACGGAAGTGTCATGTGACTCATCGCGGAAGAAAGTAGTGACAACTGACGCAAATGCCTTGAGGAATTTCTGCCTCAACCAAAAGCAAGCACACTTTTACCTATGTGATTTGTATGCATAGAGTCCCATGAATCTTTGATTTAGCGAGTTTGTAAGCTAAAACTATAACCTTTATAATTTTGCATACTACACATTTAAAGAAAGAAAAAAAATTATATAACAGATTGTAGGAATGTTATTTAAACTTAATTTGATAATAATATTAATTATAAAATTAAAGTCTCAAGTATTAGAGTCCCATTATCACCGTAAAAATATTCTTATTAAGCCAATTAGTAATAAGATTAGGAATTTGCGTGTCTCATATCAATTTCCCGGTTCTGAAAGCATAATCATGCAATAGAGCCTTACATAATGTAAGGTATATAATACGACCCGCATTCACAATAACCACACAGGAGAAGAATGATAATAATCATCTTTATATTTAAAGCACTATCATTTAAATTTTAAAGAATTTAAAGGTTAACTCCCAGGCAATCATACTGTGTGACTTTCACAAGAACCTAGTTACGATTATTATTACAATTACTATTCTTTGAATCTGTGACTCTTCATTTTTCCACGCCTCACTTTGCTTAGTTGTAATCTTTGTTTCGACTTACTTTTTTCCTAATTTACTTAGACTAAATTTTTTGCTTCCTTATTCTACTTGTTTCTTTATTTATTTTTCACAATGTTATTTATTTATCGTTTAAGCATCATCCTAATTCTTTATTTCTTATTAGAGATAATCTTTTGCACTTACTTTTTTATTGAATTTTTTTGTGTAGCTCACTTTAAAAATGAGCATGTAATTTTGAAACTGAATTATTTTTCGGATGATAATTTATTTCTTATTCAGGCTCCAGAGATTTCGAATGCATTATATGATGCCTTTCGTGTAGAGTGCCAATTACATTGAATTGCAGTGACTTTAATGCTCAATTCTCTTTTTCACTTTGAGAAACAATGAAATCTGTACACTTTACAGTTATGCGCCCGCAATCGACAAAGAGACTTTCCAACAGACTTCCGACATTTGTACATTTGAGTGAGGAACATTACAAAACTACCAACTACTTGATTTTAAATTTAAAAAATACCTTTTAATTGGTCAGTTTGAATCAATTCGAAATTAGAATCATTCATTCATATGGGTAATTCTCCACAGACAGGACACTTTGGTGTCCATGGATTATTATATTATTAACACTACTGATTGTATTATTGCAAACGATTTGCCAAAGTATTTTACAATTCAATTTACTTTAAAACTTTAAGAACACTTTTTGTGTTGTTTTCCATTGACGTAACATCCATCGACGTAACCTTACTTTTGGCTTGTCAGGGCTGGGTTGAAAATAAATGGAACCCTATTGAAAGAACTTTGCAAAAAAGGAATGAAAATAAAGTCTTTTGCATAAATAATTCTATTTAAGTTATAAAAGAGCCAAAATAAACCAATAATCAAAATCAATAATAAAATAACCAAAATCGTATCAAGTCGTAAAACTGGTTCTGAAATTACATATATAAAATTTCAGAACCAGTTTTACGGCTTGATACGATTTTGTGATATTCCTAATGCTTGTTGTTTATTTATGCTTAACTTAAAAAAATATAAAAATATAATTTATGTAATAATATTATAAAAATAACGTTTATATAAAAAATATAAACGTTTATGATAATAAATTGTGTTTATTTATTTAATTAAATTAAAAGTATAAACTTATTACATTTTTCGTGGAAACTGTGTTTCGTGGTAATGTTGTTTATTTATAAATTGTAACGCTTTCTTTAGAATATATAATTATGTTTTTAATAGGAAAATACACAGCGAATTCGCCAAAGGTAAAATACAAAAATCGAATTCGCCAAAGGTATAAGACAACAATCGAATCCACCAGCAGAATTTTTAAAAGAAGAGAAAAGATTAAGAAAAAAAAACTAATACGGCAAGAAAAAAATTGTGAAAAAATTAATCAAAACACCAATGAGAAAGATAAAGCTCAAATAAATCTTGCGAAAGATAAAAGTCCAACTTGTGAATCCAAAAATAGATAAAGTAGAGTCAATCATCACAGAAATAACAAAAAGAATTTGTCGAAAAAGGAAACTTGATCTCTAAAAATGTTTTTATTATTTTCTAGAAATAATTATGTTCTTGTAATTGTATTCTTTCTAATAAATAAGAAATTTATTTTAACGCAAAATTAACAAAAATTATACGTATATTTTTTTTATCAAAATATGTTGTTACGGCTAAAAAAAGGATTTATTATGTATTTTCAAAAAATTATTATTTACCATTTTTAAATTGTTAATAATTTCAATAACTTATATTATCATAGTTACAAAGCAAACCAATTTTATTTTTACCTAATCTTTAATCTTTAAACTATAATCATAGAATGATTCATTTTAATTTAAAGAATTAGTTTAAAATCGTTTTTATTTGAAAGATAATTTTTTTTTTACTTTTTTATATCCGATATTTATAATCTATTCTATTATTCCTCATTTGTAAAAATTGGTTTTTGTAAAATTTGTAAAATTTAAAAATAACATTTATAAAATTTGGTTGTATTCTTTTACTTTATTGAGGAATAATTCTAATTACAAGAAGATGGAAAATGCGTGTGACATCAAAAGGCTCCACAAGCATTCAAATAAATTTGTAGCGTGAATACTTTTACAGGTTCTTCTATTAATGTTAATAAACCTAATGTGAACTGAAGGAAATCAATTTGAAAAAATTTACTTTTTTCCAAAGTGCCCTCTGCGTGGAAAATAACCCATATAATTATTGATCATGAGTCTAGAAAGCTTATAATCCGAAATCACTTCCTTATTAGTCATCACAAAAAGAGCTCCAATCATAGTCATATTTCTTTTTTGTTTTTCGTCAGAAGCAATTTTGATCAATTTTAGGCTCTACAAGGCTTAATTTGTAATTACGTACTGCCACGTGATATTGAATTTTAATTATTATATTTACAAAGATTCTTCAGTGAAAAAGCAATGATTTTTTCAATTACAATTTGAAGATATTTTAGAAGGATTAAAAAATATGAATTATCAATAAATCTCAAATTCGGATTCCTGCTATTGAATTATGTGAAGATATGTCAAAAAATGAAGCTTGAAAATTTTCATCATTATAAAGCTTTCTCATCAAGGAAGCAGATTAATTAAATTTGCTACTGATTAGGTTGTAAGAAATCATTGAAAACGCCGGTGACCGATTGTGACCCACTTGTTTAGAAAACTGACCAGTCCGCCCACGTTTCGCTCCGTTCGAACAGAATCCAAGGTAGGGTCAATGTCGCCTCGCATTTTACACTACTGGACATGTCATACATATGTACACTGTACACACACATTCACTTCCATGTTCGTTCTTCGACACAGTGTTTCTCAAACAGCTGTTGCGAATTTCACAGATCATTAACCCAAGTAATAAAAATTATTAACAACATTTTTCACTTCCTTAGTTCTTCAAAAATGCACATATTTCCTATAATTGAATAACCAACAAATTGATTCGAAAGTAAAAGGTCACATCAATCAGGTAGATTCCTTGTAAACAATCTTAAGAGTTGAAACTGGTTTCAAATTGATTATATACTTCCAGTAACTGGTCAAAATTAGTTTTGAGCTGGTCAGAACCGTTTTAAATATGTTTCAATGTATTGTAAGTAAAATTTAAGAATAAATTCTTTAAAGAGATGCCAAGTGATAGAAATTTATTGACTTAGAATCGGAGAAATCTTAAGAGCGAAAGGATTAAATAATGCCTCATAAATTTTCTCTGTTCCTACTCTTCATGCCGGTGTAATAAACGATGGCATGCTAAGAATTCATTAAATTTGAGAAACGCTGTCTTACGTGTGAATTAATGCAGAAATTATAGAGGTACGTTTCTCGGTTTTTGCGTACCAATTCTGATGGAATCCGTTATCCAAGCAAGGTTTCAAGAAAATCTGAGTTACAAAGAGTAACGCCCATCGGAAGGCGAAGACCACTTGGTCTGCTGCCTCTTAAGAGGCAGGTAATCATGCGCAAATTGCGGAAAAAGCAAAACGAACCTTAATCTATACGAGTCAGCATTTGATGTTTCGTAAAATTTATTAACCATAATGAGCTTTCAACGACATGAATTTTTTAATAATAATCTCACTCTGCTTTGTAACAATTTTTCATTTTCAGTAATTAAAGTTTTACTTTCTTTACGAAAAACTAAGGTGTAGGACTGCAGGTTGAAGATAAATTAAATGGATCTTTGGATGGTTCTTTGGTTCTAAATGTTTCTAAATGGTTCTTTGGAATATTTATAATGACACTTTTTTTGGTACAAGTTTCATTTATAAGATGTTAGTTTTAGTTATATCTGCTGACCAACGTAACAACCTAGTAAGTGAAATTTGACGTAGGGACTATTTTCTGTCAAACATGCACGGGAAAATAGTCTCAAAAGTGACATTTGCCGCAGGGACTATTTCCTGGCAAACGTGCACTGGAAAATAGCCTCTACGCTAAATGTCACTTACCAGGTATTTCCATTGGCCAGCAGATATAGAAAAAATATTCAAACATTATCTGAATGGCTTTGGTTGAATCAATCAATGTAAAGCAATAACTGTTAAGGTAGGTAAAGAAAAGTGAAACAAATTTGAACCTTTGCTTTTTTTTATACTAATTGAAAAATGCTTGATTTTGATGTTACATCTTCTTGCACATTTACATAAATCACTTTTAATCCAAAAAGGAAAACTTTCACTCGAAAATATGAGCATATCTGCTAACTCTTTCCATAAAAGTTAATTATGAAAGAAACAGACGTAAGAAAATCAGTATTCCTTATGGACAGAAAGCATGTATGTTTTGCACGCTCGTTAAGTGTTAGTGCAAGCAAAATAATTGTATTTATGAAAGGTATAGTTGCAACTTGCCTCCAGACAAGAATTGTGGAATGTACAAAGGACTGGCTGTGACTGTTGTAAGCATCAAAACATTACAGATGTGGATGGCTGCCCAAACGTGCCTGCGTCGGTCTCTCATCTGCAACCGATGAAAAAGAGAGTTAAATGAAAACGATATTAAATTACCAACATAGCTCTTAAACTTAAATCATTTTTCAAATAATAAATTCACTGAATCAAAAACCCTAATAATGCTAAAAAAATGTTATCTAATTATTAAGAAGTTGTGTCTTGATTCCCACGGCCATGACAATATGAGGTGACTGTTTGGAAGCAACTTTTCTGTGAAGCTTCCCACGGAATGGCTGAATAACCGTTTGTCGAATAGCGGATTCACTTTAATTACTATTTTTACCAAGACAAACGTAATTTTTGGTAAAATCTTATGAATAATTACTAAATGTTTGCATTTGGAAATCTAATTTTTAGCAAAGTCACATAATGTGCTACCAGGAAATCTAAAGTAGTTGGTGAATTTCTCTATCTTATCAAACAAAAAACGATTGAGATATAACTGTTTTATGCCCTTCATTGATCTTTGAGTTCATTGTGAAAGAAGAGGAAAGATTGTAAAATATGTAATAATAATAATTATGAAGCTTTGTTTGCTCAATGCCAAATCTATTACGGTTTCCTGAGCGAAACAAAAAGTATGTATCTTTACTTTTGACTTTCTTCAACCGTGACCACTATTATAAATTCTTGTACGAACGAATCAACGAACGAAGAAGAGGTCGTTGAACGGATCCGGGAAGAAGATCATTTAACAAGATTGGTTATCCTACCACTTGGTACATCGAACTACCTGCGAAACTGCTTTGAATGGCTACTCGGTAGAATGGGATTGCACGAGGAAAGGGAAAAGAAACGGCATTTACCTGAATACTCGAACTTTACTTGACCCAACTCATCCTAATTACAGAAGTTAGCAGATCTGTGAATCAAGTCTTATCCAAGCCACCTTTAAGATTCATTTTTACTCCGTCCCACTTTCGTTAGCAATTCTTCTGCCTCTTTTAAAAATTCCTCTATGAGGAATAAAAATCCTCTATGAGGAATAAAAATTCCTCTATAAGGAATAAAAATTCCTCTATGAGGAATAAAAATTCCTCTATGAGGAATAAAAATTTCTCTATGAGGAATAAAAATTCCTCTATGAGGAATAAAAATTCCTCTATGAGGAATAAAAATTCCTCTATGAGGAATTTTTAAATGATATGCAATACCTCTATGGTATATTATTATTGACTCTTAAGCAGGTATGATTGACTATTATAGTAGTTATAATTGACTATTATGATTGGCAGAAAACTGTAAACTGTAGCTCAACTAATAGAAACACTTCGAAAAAAGCATCTATCAGTTATCTGATTGAAACTTTCGACACTTCAAGTTTACCGATTTAAACTTTTTATTAATACCCCGACCTCATCTTCAAAAATTACTTTCTTGTTATTATAGGTGAGCTGCAACAGGCTCATTTTTCTTTTACTTTTTTATCAGTACAAGTAATTTTTATCAATTTTAGTTTCTTCAGGATTTAATTTATAATTACACACTATCACACAAAATTACACTTGAATGTAGCGTGTTATTATCTGCTTAATCACTTTACATGATTAGTCATCTAAAACCGTGATTAGGATCTTGATGAAAGCTGTTTTTGTGCGTTTTTCAAATATTTTAATGAAGCTGTTCAAAGGACTAATTGGGCATGGATGAGTAATTTTTGAAATCAGTCAGGGTTCCGTTTTTGGCCTGAATAATTCCCTAAGAACCGTTAAGGTTATTCGAGCCTCCGAATTTCAGAAACACAGGAGAACGTTCCCTCTTCTTCAATGCCCTGTCATCGAATCTCAGTGGGGAATGCATGTAACGTTAGCGCCAGAGAACGGAGGCTTTTTTAAATTGAAGTGGGCGTTACTGGTGGCTTGTCGACGGTCAGGATGCAGCAGGGTGGTAAATATTTGACTATCCTCCGATTACAGTTAGTTTCACTCAATGCAACTTGTATCTTTATAACGTTCCTGACTTATTTCATCACTCACGAGGAAATGCACAGATGCTTAAAGAAAAGTTTTTAATTTCCGCAGTTAGAAAACTAAGTAGGAAAACAGATTTTTGGCATTTTCAAAATTCCTGAGTTTGAATAAAATAAAATGATTAGATCATTAATTTTCAAACCTTCAAACCAGTTTGTTTGCTCAAAGTGGTTGTAACTTGTCCGAAACAGTTTTAACTTGTTCATGTTAGTTTCAAACTTATTTCAAACTTGTTTAAATGTATTGCTTCCTCATAAAGGAAGCTTTATAACGATGAAAATTTTCGAATCTCATTTTTTGACATTTCTCGACATAATTCGACCTCAGGAATCCAACAATGGGGTTTTCAAAAAATGCCCGCACGTGTATATGTGTGTGTGTGTGTGTCAAAAATGCCTTTTTAATCATATCGCGTAAACGAGTTGAGCTAGAGAGAAATTATAGCGGAGAAAGAATTGGAGAAAAAAAATTTGGAAAAATTATTGCCCCATATGATGCCCAAAATTTGTCTAGTTTTGAGCCAGATCAGATAAGAAGAAATATTTTTTTTTTATTTTATATTTTTTTCAAAAATCATTCTAGATGTTATTTTTTTCAATTTTGATTAAAGTCAAGAAAATTTATTTTATATTTGGAGATTGCATAGGAATACACCTTTTTCTACCAAAAAAGATTGATCTTGATTAATTAAATGTCTTGATATACCAAAAAGTAAATTTAAAAAATTCGAAATTTTCAATAATTTTTTTCACTGTTTTTTAAGTAATAAGAGACCTTTAATACATTTTTTAAATATGGGGTGGTATTTAGTTGATATAAAAATCAATATAATGCTTGCAATCTTCTTCAAACAAAAAATTTCCTCATCTAAAATTTTTTCAATTTTGAATTTTTGCGTTTATAAGTAAAACTTTTTTTCAATTTTGGGAGTATAAAAATATTAAAAGAATCAAATTTATTCATTTTGACGAGCCGAATTGATTGACTTTTTGTAAAACCTTTTATGACCAACTATTTTTATAATATGTATAAAATTAAAATTATTTTTATATTTGTATCAGAGAAAGTTTCTCAATTTTGGAAACAGCATTATTATAAGCACCAAGTTTATTCCTTTTGGGGAGACGAATCGATTGACCTATTATTAATTGTTTAAAAAATAGCCTTTATGAGGAACCAATGTGTTTATGAAATTAAGATTTTAATTGATACTAATTATTGAATATAATAATTGTTAATTAATAAACAATTAACAATTAAGATTCAACCCAGCAAGGAAATACCCAAACTAATAACTACTTGGAAGCGGTTTTTAAACTTGTTTCAATTTTTTATAACTTGTTTAGAGTGGTTTGAAATAATACAATCTGACTTGACAACATATGAATCTTAACAGTGAAAGGGTTAAATAATGCCTCATAAATTTCCTGTGCTCCTGCTCTTAATCCTGATCTTTCGAGTCACGGTGTAAATTTGACTATCTGCTGATTACAGTTAGTTTTACCCGACGCAACTTACACCTAACGTTCCTGGCTTTTGCTTCCTCACTCTCGAAGAAATGCAAAGCACTCAATTTTTACAGTCAGAAAACTAAGTTTATGAGAATATTGATTTTATCGATCTACTAGCACTTCCTTCCTAGTGAAAGTAATTGATTTTTATTTCACGTGATTGAATAAATTAACATTTCTTGGGACTATCGTGAAAAAATTTTGCTCATTTTGCATTACTTTCTTCTTTTTATATTTGAACAGATGTGAAGAAAATTAAATAGAATTGAAGAATTTATATAAGGAGAAGCGAATGCATTATTTTAAATGCAACTTTGTAAGATCCATTTACGATAGATTCATGATTCCGTCCCGTTTGTTTCACTTTTTAATAAAATATTCATGAGTAGCATAAATTATACAGAAATTAATAAAATTATAACAGTTGATTATTACAACATCCAAGATTTCTGAGAAATTAATATTCTTGAATCTTGCTCCTGCAAGTAATAAGTAATTTGCCTGGATAATTAAGCTTGCATGTTAAATACGTAACTTGTCATGTAGAAAAATTACTCACAGGTTTTTAATGATTTTATATCATTCTTTTTCTTGAGCATATCCACATTTCAAATAATTCCCCTCATATATGTTTTGTAATTTTTCTTTATTTTGAATAATGAGAATAATAATAATTGTCATTAGTGAAGAAATAATAAAGCTAAGAAAAATTAATAAAAATAAATTTTACTATAAAATTCTGTATTATTTGTCCTGAATCTCAGAAAGAATTGATTGCTGACATAAATACAGAAAGTATTTATGTCTTAATTCTGTCCGTTAGTTTTAAAGATGAGAGTGACACAAACATTTGGTGAAAATTACTTTCTCTCCAGTCAGGTGCAGTTCGCAATAATTAATGTAAAGCTTTTCATACGATACTTTGAATAATTTATTACCACAAAAGTAATTTGACTCTACATACTAGGCTGTGTGATCTAATAAATTATAAGTTCTTATAAATTATAAAATCTTCATCATTAGTAAATTTTCCAAAATATAGATACTAATAAATCAATTCTTATATATTTTATTAATTCTTATAACAGCACTTAATGGGTATTACTTTTTAAACTTTCAGACTTTACAAGGATCAACAACTTTTTCGTTTCAACTCAATACTTCAGAAGTTCTCTAACAACGCTTGTTATAACTACGCTCTTATAAATCTCAGTTACCAGTATTCAAGAAACTTACAAAGTTTTCTAATTTCCTTTTTCAAACTTACTGTTTACCTCCCATAAAAATAAAATCACATTTGTCACAGTTTGTTTGGCATCCATCACGAAAGTTGGAATTGTGTTTAAAAACATTCTCGATACATATATCTCACATATATCTTATTCAAAAATTGTACTACACAATTGTCAGTATTGTCACAATTTGTCAGTATTTTTTATTCATTTATGGTATAATTTCTCTTCCTGCAATTTAAAAGTAAAAATCAGAGAAAATCCAAACTATTATCATTAAGGTCTACGTATATATATAATATAATATATAATTTATGAACGCTCCTAATAATATTATGCCCATCCCTCATAATAAATGTCAAGAATGTGTGCTAAATATTTACCCCGACCTTCCCTAATTATAAAAAAGTCTATTAAAAAAACGTATTTTTTAACTGAATCTGATAAAAAGCCACGTGCATGGAAATGTGCGTAAAAAAACTTACGTTAGAGCGGACGCTCAATGCGCCACTTTCATTTTAAAACGGACCTATCTGACAGAAATTACTGTACGCATGTGGGTAATCGTTATTTGAAAAGATATTCTGCACTGAAAGTTGATTCGAAAAAGTTTTAATTTCATGTTAAAAACATATGAAATTGTTCTTGAATTTTTATTTCAGTGTTCCATGAAAATGGCACAGATGAAATTATTTAAAAATTGTGTACCTAAGAATACTGGAGCATTCAGAAAAAAGTTTGTTTGAATCAAACAAAAAAATTCGTTTGATATCATATTATTGAAAGAAACAAATTTTTTG
>JBAGKK010509451.1:0-14106 GCA_037177015.1 Euceroptres primus | reverse complement strand
CAGTAAAGTAAATGTTAAATTAAACTTATATTTAAAAAATATTTTTCACTCGTGACAAAAATCAAACAGAAATAGTTTATACGGCCCTCACTTGTTTACGTTTTGAGACAGTTCGATTTAGGCCAAGGTCTTTGAGGCAACCCCCGAAGCCGGCCTTAAATCGGGATTTCCGTGTACATGAAAATTTCGTAATATTTAAAATTAAATAATAATGTTTAGTTGTTTAAAAAATAATTTTAAATAATATTTTATTATCGTTGGTCATTAACTTGCACTCTCAAAACCCTATTGAGCAGTTTTATTACAAAGGCCAATTTTTCCTACGGGAAAGTGCAAAAATTTTGAAATATTTCTTTTAATTGTGTATAACAATCTTTAGTGTCAATTTTTAATAGAAATTTGAACTGCAAATCTCTCGCGCAAAAATGTAGAGCAGTTTCAGTGCAAAAAAAAAACAAATATGGGTTTCAGGACAAAAATCAAACAGAAATAGTTCATACGGCCCGTGCTTGTTTACGTTTAGAGACGCCCGCTTTAAGTCCAAGGCCTATCCCATCCCATAGGCCATCCCCGAAACCCGTCTTAAAGCGGAAGAGCAGTGTATAATAAATAAGCAGACGAAAATGCCAAAATCTCTAACCAGAGTGCTCTTTAAAATTTAAGCACATTTTAATTTAAAAAAAAAATAATTGCACATCGGGACAAAATTGAAGGCTGTAGACTTTTCTGAACGAAAAAAATGCATTTCCCCCCAGTGTGCAAAGGGCCTCAACGAATAAGCATAGTGTTCGAAACTTATTCATCAGATACATCGCGATGGAATTGCACTAATTTTGAACTTGCATTCCTAACTAAATTGAGACTTGATACTAAATTCAGGTACGATAATTGTCTTGGCAAAAATATCAGTGCCTTATACATTTAGACGGCTTTTGAAAATTGGTTGACAGGACATGAGTTGACGTCTTCTGTTTGTCAACGAAAAAGTCTAAACGACGATGACGTCAATGCAAAAGACGTAAAACAATATGCAACTCATTATTTTGGATGTAAGTGTGATCATTGCCTCGACATCCAGAACAGGAAACGTCACTATTTAAGGCAATCAATGAGCACGTTATTCTTTCTTATTTCAAAGGGTTGAATCCTAAAGGGGAAATGATTTGTATGCGTGGTCTCATTGGTCTGTCGCATTCATTGAATACGTTCGTACGTTTTACAAACAACGTACACCGAGGCTGTTGATTGAAAGTTTGAACATGTCCGAACATCTGTACGATCGTGTCAGGGTCGGTTGTCCACATTTGCTTCTCACATTCGCACCCAAACATTTTTTGCAGTCAGAGCATTCTGACCTTCCTGGACGTTATGCATTGCAATGACTTATGGGAAATGAATCGCGAAATTATTTTGTCTATGTATACAATAACATTTCACATTTCCAAAACAATTTTATCAGTGTTGCCGGGGTGCCAACTCAAAATTTCCCAACCGTGCATGCAGAAATTCTCAATTTTTCCCGGAATGCAAAAACCTTGGTAATTTCTCGGAAACTTCTCGTAATTTCCAATTTTTTTTAAATTACCGTATTCCGGGAAATTTCCCGGACTTCGGCAACACTGAATTTTATTGCAATATGTAGTTTTGATTATTTTTATTTATTATTATTATTTTATTATTATATTATTATTATATTATTATTTATTATTATTTTATTATTTATTATTATTTATTTGTATTTTTGTATTATTGCAATATGATTTTTTCCTATTTGAGTCAGGGAATTTCATGCAAAAGATATCGTGAAGAAATTACAATAAATTACAATTAAAAACATATTTGAGTTCCTCACATTTTAAGGATACAGAAAAAATCCTCATAATTGTTATTAAGAGTTGAAATTATAGTTGTATGCTTGAATAGAGAGATAGGTCTTACACGATTAAATAAGAAGAGGAAAATTATGACATATTGTGCCAACCTATGCAGTGTATAATTTCCTATGATTTATATGAAAAAGTTTTATCGCATGTCTATCAATAGATCTCATAAACTAGTATAAGAATTATGTAACGTAAAGTGTGCAACGTCAATAGAAAAAAAAAGGAAGCTTGCTAGTCAGAATATATAAACAATAAATCTCTTTTGTCTCCTGTCTTTAAATAACTATTAAAAATTTTGTTCCACGAAAAAGAAATATCACCTCATAAGAGTTGCAGTAAACAAATTAATTCGAGAAAAGAATCCTATTTTGCAAGCATTTCTTCTTGGAAATACACCCGTATAAGTTATATTCCTTCTTTCTAAAGTCACTGACCCCAAAATTGTTCAATACATTCTCTTACCAATCCATTCACGCAATTCTTATAAGAGTTTATTCATTTTATACGAAATATCGGCCGAAATCTCATTAAATTTTCTGTTTGCATTTCCTGTATTAATTTTTCATGAACGCCTTTTTAAATTTTCCACTTGACTGTGGTGTACAAATTAGGAAGTTTTACGATTATATATCATTGGTTCAGAGCGATAAATCAAGGACGTGTGCAATATATAAATTGAAAGTGCATGTGAGATTAATCTGTAATTTTAGTTTGACGAATACGGGCTCTGCCTGCCTGTGTGCATATTATTGCCTCTATTGGTCTCAATAAGTCGCGGTGTGCCGGTGGTTAGCGTAAGTAAGCACCCTCTCTATAGTGTGACCTAATCCACATCAACCAGCAGAAATTCTTTTACATTGCTTCGTAATATTTCCTTAAACTCCATATTTGTCTTTAAAGAATAAAAAAAAGAAGAGAAAATTCATAAGAATTCATCCAAAGCAGACTTATGTTTTTATAAACATGAGTATAATTTAAAGAAAATGAAAGTCTTTTTCACTTATTTACTTTAAATATACACTGCAAAAAAAGTCTTGTTTCAAGCCAAAAATTGGGCTTAATTCAAGCTGTAACACTTTAAGACCAAAGAAAGAAGGATAGATTTATGCACTATACATGGAGACAAAGTACACCAAAAACAAGCTGTGATATAAACTAGACTTTTTTCTGTGTAGTCAACTGTAAAGATGATTGAACTGATTAATCTTACAATCTAACATTTGAAGTAGAGACACCTATCAGCACGGGTTTGTGGAAGGCGTGACACTAGTCAATATTTTCAGGCATCCCATTCATAAATTAATAATTTAGATGGATTTTCCATAGCTAATGAACATTCCTCTTTCTTTTCTTCACGTTTATTTGCTATGGAAAATCCATTAAAATTATTAGTTTGTTAATGTGATGCCTGAAAAAATTAGCTAATGTTACGTTTGATATATGACCTTGTATTTAAAAATAGTATTGTATAAACGTTTTTTACTAAATTTTTATTTTCTTTAGTGAGATTTCTTTAGCTCTGACCCACAATTGTTTTTGCGTACACCCGCTACATGCGAATCTTTAAATTTATGAAGTGAATTACACAGTACAATTGCTCAGTGAGCTAGGGTGGGAAGTCACGTGAAGGTTATCAAAATATCAACGTTTAATCGACAGAATATGTCGTCACCTTATATGTTACTTCACCTTTGTCATACACCAAAAGATGCTGCATTTTAAATGAGTAAAAAATTTCCTTTTATAAAAAATTTCCCTTAATTAAAGTAACCAATATAATGTCAGAAAACACATACATTAGAGAAATCTTGTACAACTGATATTATTTTTCAATGTTGCAATGGAAAGTTGTGTAAACAAAGTGTAATAAACAAACTTAATTTTCTCCTTTCAAGTAAATTGTTCCCTCTTAAAAAGGTTCTAAATATTCTCTTCTAATCGGTGCTAATCACTAAACCAGCATATGCTAATGGTAATATGCTAATGGTTAGACTCAAATTATGTAATCAAACAGCAAAAAAATCACGTAGCTTTTCTGAGACGTTCCGCTAGTTGATTTCACACTACAGATCTATTGAGCTAGTATCACAGTGCTTTTTCTTCCATTTAACATGAGTCAATATCCAAAGAAGTCAAAAAAAATCTTACGTCAGAAAAATGTTCCTAATCAACAGCGACACGTTAATCGTTAGAAAAATTATTACATATTCAGTGGATGCACATAATTTATATGCTTCCTTAACCATTATAGTGATAAGATACTCTAAAACGTTTTGTGCACGTTTAACTATGTGACCTTCGCCTTGTAAGTACATTCTACAAGGTCTGGTAGCTTTGCACTTCTGAATGTGAGAGATTGGCGCTAATTCGATTCATAATTTTTTGCGTCTTCATTGATAATGATGTTTAATATGCCAACTGAATGATTCTAAATCAAGATTAAAAATCCCGAGTCATGATTAATTTAAATTGATTTTTAAATATTTATTCTTATAAGTACTCGGACCACTTACACAACGGACATTTTTAAACTGATATTTCCACTTTTCAACTGGAAACATAAGTTAACCCAAAGTGAGACTCTAATTATTTTAATCTCGCGAGAAAATAAGTGAATAACTACGGCAAATGAGTAGAACCGATTCAAATGCTCAAATATTCTGCAGTAACCGGTTGTTAAATAAATTGCATAGACTTCGATTCGACGTAAAGGCGATCCAGATACTTTCGTGTTTAATTAAAATTCGAGGTGAGTGCTGCAAAGGCAAACAAGACTCGATTTTATCTCTCGAATTCGTAAAGTGGACTTGTTTGTGTCTCCTTAAGGTATAATAGGGAGTTCGATGACTTAAGATTAGATGTCAGTGACGCATGTGATGTTCGAGATTACCTAATACCCTCCACTTTCACCTTCGCTACTTTTAAAAAACCTTAAGAATTTCTGAACCATTAGCGAAATCTGTAGTGCGTAGACCGTGATCTTTACTTTTAAGTTTTAAATTTCCTGGAGTTGTGTAATGAATACGAAAAATGTAAACTTACATCAATGCAGAAGACAAACTTTTATATATATAAAGAATTGTTCCATATTATTTAATCAAAGCACTTATTATTAGATTCAAATAAAACCCCTAACACAGAAAAACACTAAAGATAAAATTTGTTACAGGTAATTTTTTAGAGGAATACATTTTAATTCAAACAACTTCAAGTTTTTCAAAACATGTGTGGTGATTTATCAATCAGGGATCACAGCGATTCAGAAGTTCAATTTTAGCGAAAATAGAGGATTTCTTTTTCGAGAAAGGGGAAAAAGTGAGAGATTCGTTTCTTTAAAAAATACCAAGGAAGCCAATAAATATTTTTATAGACATATTTTTATAGTCATATGGCTATAAAAATATTTATTGGCTTTCTTGGTATTTTTAAAGCCAATACAACATTTTTATAAGAAATCTCAAACTTCATTAAGAAATAAAATTATATTCACTACCACTAAACCCGCATTGAAATCATAAGAATATTATCAGAGGCTCTATAATACTCCCGAAAAAAATTTTAATGACACGTTGAAGTTAACGAAAGAGAGAAATTCCGACAGGAAATATTTCCGAGCATACAATTTGTCCACTAAAAATTAACGACATATAAAAATTTTCGGCTGCTAAAATAATTGTTTATAAGAATTCAGATTTCTGAATTATCAAATTACCAAAATTTTAAATTTTTAACAAATCAAATTCCCGAAATGAGTCTGCTAAAATTCTCCAGAATCTTAAAAAATCCTCAAAAGTCTTACATCCCTGTCTAGATTATAGCATCTAATAAAATACTCCACAAACTAAACTTTCAAAACCTTTGGAACTCTCTAAAGTATTCTAAAATTCTGTATGAAATCCTCTGGATTTTTCAACAATCTTCTAGAATTTTCTAGAATATTTTTAATTTTCCATGTACTTGTAGATTCGTTAAATCTTCTAAAATCTTTCAAAATCCTCTAGAATCTTCAAGATTTTTTATAATGTTTTAGAATCTTCCAGAGATTTATGGATTTTCCCAGAATCTTCTAAAATCCTTCAGCATTGTCTAGAACCTTCAAAAAATTTCCCAGAATTTTTTAAAACTATTATAGAGTTATCCAGACTTTTTCATAGTTCTAAAATCTTCAAAAACACCCCAAAACCCCATTATAACCTATTATATATTATATTATATTAAACCTATTATTCAAACTCCCAATACCTATGATTTTTCAAAATATTCTAAAATGTTGCAAAATCTTTTGGAATCCTCAAAAATCTTTTGAATTATGCCCCAAACTTCTGATATCTTCTATATAATCTCTTCCAGACTTTTTTTTTGAAGAGGTTCGAAAAGTCGAGAGAATTTTAGGAAGATTTTGAAAAAAGTCCAATAGAAGATTCTTGAGGATTTTTATGGGAGACTTTTGCAGATTTTAGAGGGTTCTAAAAGATTCTGCAGAATCTTGAAAATTCTCGAACAGTCTGATATATTTGTCAAAATATTAATGAATTTTCAGAGATTCTATAAGATTTTATAAGATTATAAGGTTTTTATATTATAAGGTTACTGTATAAGGTTAATATTATAGAAGAACCCAGAAAAAAAGATTCTAAAAAATATTATAGAAAACCCAGAAGATATTAGACGGTTATAAAAGAGTTTAGAAGATTTGATTATCAGGGTAATTAAAATTATCAGGCCATTTAAAATGGCCTGATTTTTTCCCCCGGTCAATTATTTTTCCCTAGATCAAGTTAAAAATGTCTTTTTGTGATTTTTGAAAGTGAACGTATACATAGAAATGGGAGTTTTAACATAATATACATATACAAAATTTATATCGTAAAGAAAATGATTATTTATTTACACGTTCCAAATTTATCTTTAATCGCAGACTGAAGTGATACATATTAATCGAAAATACATATTTTAAAACTTTCGTAACACGTAAAATAAATATTTTTAAAATTATGCAGTCAGAATCACAAGCAGTTGCTTAAATGCTATTAAAATCTGGAGAATAAAAAAATAAAATAGAAGTATAATCCCGATCTTAAATAAAATTCCCGGGTTTTTTCCGATTTCCCGGTCCGCTAGACACCCTGATTATGAAAAATTTTGAAAGGCATTGAAAGAGCCTGGAAGATTTAGAGTCAGTATAGAAAATTTTAGAAAATTTGGGAAAAGTTTTGAAGTTTTCAGAAGATTCTAGAAGACTGAATCTCTAAGATTTTAATATTGTGGTACGCGTTTTTGAAAGTCATAAGTTTCTATTTATTATAATTCTTGGAAAATTAATCGGAACTTTGAATAAAAAAGGGGGGAAAATACTCAAAAATAGGGATTTTAGGGGATCTTGAAAAAAATAGGGTGAAGATAGGAAAAAAGGGGGACTGACTGATCCTTGTATCATGGAAAAATAAAAAAATTAATCCACGTCTTATAGCCATCTTATTATAAGGGTTGTTAGTAGGAAATTAAAATGGCGTGGCCAACTTCTTCAACGTCAAACGTCCAATTACCTGAGATAGGAAATATCTCCCAGAATCAATTAATTTTTTTCCTTAATTAGATTAACTCAATGACAAATTTTTAATTGGATGACAATTTATTTATTCAATGCCATTTTTTCCAAAGAATACTTCAGCAATTAAACCATAACGAAGCGGAAGGCCTGACAACGTTCGACGTTCTCGCATATTTCCGAATTCCTTCCTGTGCTATTAGAAATGTCGTTGTCTTGCATAATTACACCTTAGTAAAACACGTGTTCGTATTTCATTACACTTGCGTAATTCTCATGAATATTCAGGAACACACAAATTTCCTGTCATCAAATTAGCTACTTGTTCAAAAACAAAATTACATACTAACAAATATATGTCTAATTAGGAATACAGTAAATCCTGAGGTATAAGTTTGATCTCCGATTGGATAAATTAATGCTGCAGCGCTTTAATCCCTTCATTCTTAAAAAAATTCACATTCGATCAATTTCAACTGACAGTTGACACAAACCAACGTGAAGTTGTGCATTGAAGAATTTTTTTCATCTCACATTAATCTCGAAATAATCCGTAACACTTTTTTAATACCTTATAATTTACTGTGAATTAAATTCATCTAATGATGACAGAAATGTTTCTGGAAATGAAGACTGATGAAGAATCGTAAATGAGACGTTAACCTACCATGGTCAATTGGCCATACTCATAAAAGGGTTCATATTATCTATGAATGATGATATCATTAATTACAGAGATTTTATAGCCACTTATTTTATCAGTTTCAATAGCTGTATTAAAAGAAACTTCATTTTTCAGTTATTAAATCTAAAGTGTGAATTTGATTTTTATTTAGCAAATGCCAAGAAGAAAGTGAGGTAGATCTTAAAATCCTTTCATTGAAAACATTCTGATGAAGGTGAAGAATTAACTGTGAATTTAAAAATAACTTAAGTATTCTAGCGGTTATTATTCATTGCAAATAATTACTGTCTCGAGATAACGACTGTCATCCAAACTGTTGTAATTGTTAGTTGACAAATAATCACCTGAGAGATAAATTGACTAAAGGAGTTTTGCTTTTATGGGGCCTCCAGTCGGTAGCTGGAGGTAAGAAAAAATTATCTATAACCTGTTTTTATCGTTAGTTTTACTTGGAACTTTTATCGCCTCTAGTGTATGAAAATAAGTTAATTATTATGTTATTGTAACTTCTTCTTTTCAAGGGGACAATCATTAAGACATACTAAAAATGATATAAAAAGTGCATAAATATGCGCTAACCTTCCTTTGAAAATATATCTGGCACATTTGTGGTTAGATCGGGTGCAAGGATAATCTTTTCTGATTCTCATCAGGAAGAAAACCGCAGATTGAAGGATTTGAAGATTAGATCCAGCTAAACATAGACTGGATACAACGAAATTATCATTAATAAATAATAATAAATAAAAATAATAATAATTTTTTTTTCCTTATGATGTAAGACTAGAACCCAATTTTTTCAATTTGATGAAAATTCAGAGCCAATTATGTAACTTTCTGTAACTCTTACCGACTTTCATTTTTACCCAAATGTCATGATAGTGATCTTTAACTTGCCCTTTGATTTTTAATTTTTGTTTTACCGAATAGTAGTCTCTAACTCATTGAAAATGTTTATTTTAAAATTATTTTTCTTCGCACATAATAATAAACAATTTTTACAGAATAAAATAAGAAAAAATATAATTATTACATACTAATAATAATCTACAAGTGTTCGCAGCTAATGTTCGCAGCATGAAGTTGGTTCTAAGAGATGCTTTTGTTTTTTTATTATTTTATATTTTGAGATTGATTTTTGTATGAAGACATGAAAATGACAACTCTTTAAAGACCATTTGAAGTTGGCCCCAAAGTAATAGTTAAAATAACCTAATTTAGGAGTCAACTTCAAATGGTCTTTACCGAGTTGTTATTCTCATGTCTTCATATATAATAATAATAATCTTGATCGGTTTCCGTTTGCAGTGTGAAATTGCTTTACTATTGATAATTGTTGTGATATTCACGTTTTTCAACTATTTTCAATAATAATTTTAATTTGTTCATCTGATTTTAAAATTAAATTGGTGCATATCTGTTCATTTTTATAATTCTAAAATTTTGCAAATGCTGATAGTTAGTAATCTGTATATTATGTATAAATAATATATAGATAATTAACTATTAATACTATTAATTTAATGTACAATTTTTAAAGATCTAAAATGTTAAACTTAAAGATTTAGATTTAATTAACAATTAATTTAATTAAGATTTAAAGATAGAGATTTAAATTGTTAAAATCCAAACAATTTTAAATATTTTCAGTTGAAAATGAGTTAATTTTTATCGATTTAATTTTCTTAATTATTAAACCGTAATTCAAAATGAATTAATTAATTTTTAACGTTTTGATTTCCATAATGCCGTTTAATTAATAACATTAAAAATTAACTCAAATACATATTTTAAATGTGTATAGAATTTTTAATACATGTCATTATAATGACATTTTCCAATCAAACTTTTTTGTGTCGATTCAGCAACTCAATAAATAGAAATCAAATTTGTGTTTTTTTCTGAACTTGAAAATTGTATTTTTAATCACTGGACAAATTTGAGAAAATGTGCGCCCCGAACGAAAACAAATATACTCTCCCTCCATTTTCTCGGAACCTAATAACATTTTCCGATGAAACTTTTCACGCTTCAATTCAGTATTGATGTATCTTAGGAGAAGATGTTTGCTTTTTTTTTAAAATTCAAAATTAGATTTTACGGAACATTTTTTGTCTCTCCTGAAAAATCATCAAAATGTTGGTTAATCCCTTATGGCGTGCCACCCTTCAAATATTATTGAAGAATAATTAAAACTAACGATTATTTTCATCAAATTTTAAGCATACGATTTGAGTAGAAAATATATACAATTTTATGTATATAATTCTATATATTATTACATTAAATGAAAAAGGTAATACTTATAGTCAACTTGATGTTTAATTCCTGTAAATATAAAATAAGAGAGCGACAATTATTGTTGACTAGTTATAACGAAAAATTACTAATGAGTAAATAAATAATATAAATTCATGGTTGCTTTTCATAATAATTATTCACTTCGCTTTAGAAGAGCGTAATTTAGAGATGTAATAATAATGTTTTATTTGACTAGGAATTTACATGTCTTAAAGAGTCATCCCATGCAATGTCAAACCATAAAATCAATGCAAAAGAGGACTCAGACATGAACTGCCAATTGCCTAACCTTAACTTATCGGTTCTGTAGAGACAGAGGTACGCCAACGAGAAAGGAGGGAGAAAGGAAACGAAAAGAAAGTCAACCTATCCAACCTCTCACTGACTTTTCTTCCCTCCATCTCCGTCATTCTCACAATAAAAAAGGGTACCGACATGTTTCGAGGCCAATTTATACCTCCTCATCAGGGTGAATATAAGGGTGTAACAGGTTAAAAAATTTATGCGATATAAAACAATGTGCATTTTTTCTATCATTATTACAAAGTTCTTTTTTACAAAAATTTTATAAAACTATCAAACACCTTGTTATATTTTGCCAGATCCTTTTTCAAATTAATTGCATTATTCCCTTCCCTCTTTATGAAAAGCATCTCACTGAATTCCCTCTTTCTCTGATGTCTTCTAAGTTTTTTTACTAAACAAATAGAACTCTTTGTTGTTCTTCACCGCCCTTTCACCCCAATTTCTTTCGATGTCTAGAAAATTCATGTTTCAAATCTAAAGAGCCTTAATATTTACAACTATTGTAAAAATTATGTATATCATAAAAACTTATCCGTTTGTTGTTCCAATGGAATGCGTAGCAAAATAATACCCATGGATCAGTCCAGGCACCTCAATGGACCATTACTACACAACACTCACTAATACCTCTCTTTCTCACAATAGTATTTGCAAAGTTTATACACAATTTTGTTTAATTCATGTGCAAAAAAAAAAATCCAAACTATCACAACACCGTCAAACTTCTGTTATTATATTATTTGAAATTTAATCTCTTCCAATAGAAAGATAAATATTCTTCGGACTGGACAAAAATATGTGAAATTAGAATCTGTTTTCCAAAATGCGCTCTTTTCCTCGACACAAGTGTCTTGTTGAAAGTCACAACGATAACTAACATAGGCATTGAACAGTATTTCCTTCGAACCCGTAAAGCTAAAGGACCAATACATCTATTTCACTCAGAATCATCAGAGAAAGAAGAGAAGTGCTTAAAGGGACCCTGTTTTTTATAAACATAACAAACTGGACGAACCTTCACTCTACGGACGAACCGAGTCGTCGAACGCCCGTTACAGGATCATAAACACCTCATGTTTTTAAAATTCTTTTCCAAAATGAAACATGACACAGTGTTCACTTTAAAAAATTACCAACAAACTGTTAACAATCACACTAACCCAAATCATTAATATTAAAAAATTTTTAACAAAATCTTTTTGCACTTAAAACCTGAAAAGATTAACTAACACCCTTTGTAGATGCATAAAAGTATATAATTGAAAAGTCTTATTGTATTGAGTTAAAACCCAAATCTTTTTTTGTTAATTAGCATATCTGTAAAAAACCAGAACCAGGCTAAAATATTATTATAACAAATTTGTAAATACCTCTTTTTTCAACTACAATCTGAATTAAACATTTTGTAAATCCAAACCACTAATGGAAAAAACTATTTTGTATTTAAATTATAACAATTCACTTTTTTATATTATGTAATTAATTATAAAACCTAAATAACTGCAAAAAATCCATCTGTACAAAACAGAACAAGGCTAAGTAATTCTTACCACCACTAGATCCCAAAACAGATCTTTTTTCAATTCAGAAAATAAAAGACCCAAAAAGAACCTTGAAAAAGCTAAGAATTTCACTATGTACAGTTATCATTAACAAAAAAAAGGTACTCAATGGTACATAATTATGAACGTACGTACGACATCTTCCTCTAACTACCTTGGTTTTGTACAGGTATGAGGGTATAACGCTTTCTTTTGTGTTCAAACTTTTTCATGTAATCTTACTATGGCAACCCTACATATTGTAGGTACCAGGAAGACATTTTTTTGAAAAAGAACAACATAACCAAAACTTATAATTAAATTAAACAAAATATTCCTGAAACAATATTCTTTGAAACCCAAACTAAAAATATATAATAAGTAACATAAAACATAAAGATCAGATTGATTGCTAGACCATAATCTATTATTTGTTGACCCTATTTCATGTAATCCTATTATGGCAACCCTACATACTGCAGGTACCAGGAAAACATTTCTCGAAAAAAAAACAACATGAAAAGGTGTTTTAGTATACTTAAATTCAACAATACCTGAAATAAAAGCACTTTTTGATAAGTCGATGTACATATAAAACTTGATGTAAAAAATAATAAAGATCACACTGCCAGATAATAATTTATTTGGACGACTAAGAAGAACCATTCGTAATCGAAAAATGAATTTTCTGAACAGTGCCAAAGTCTGGGGCTTAATGTCTCTGTTTAAAATCTTTCACTTGACAAAGAATTTACTTATCTCAAAGAGTCATTCCATGCAATGAAAACGATATAATCAATGTAAAAGAGGACTCAGACATGAACTGCAAATTGCCTAACCTTAACTTTCCGGCTCTTTAGAGAAAAAAATGTATTAAAAGTCTTTTATTACTTAAAAACAGTGGTAAAAATTATTGAAAATTTCAAATTTTTCAAAATTACTTTTTGTTATATCAAGATATTTAATCAATCAACCTCAATCTTTTTTGGTAGAATAAGGTGAATTTCGGAAAAACCTCCAAATCGAGAGTTGAAGAGGAACCAGATTTTAAAATTTATTATTTTTTCATTATACAAAATGGTTTTTGAAGAAATATAGAATCTTAATATCTTAAATATAAAAATCAGAGACATTAAGCTCCAGACTTTGTTACTGTTCACGAAATAATAAATTTCCGAAAAAGAATGGTTCTTAGTCGCCCAAAAAATAACTAATAAAGTTAGCTAATTTATTTGCTTGGAGTTTCAATTAGAAAATCCTTGAAATGGAAATGGAATAAATTAAAAATCTTAATTTATCAATTTTTGAATGGTTCCAAATTTTAAAAGTTATCAAATCTGAAATTATTTAGGTTTGATTTAATATTTAGATTATTTGTTTATTTCAAAAGCACCAGTTTTCAAAACTAATTTGAATGAAATTTCATTAGTAATTTCAAAAACCAATCCCGTGAGTTAGAAATACATTGAAATTGAAAATTTTTCGAAGAACTGAAATTTTTATTCTATCAATAAATCTTGTAAATTTGGAAATATTAATAAATTAATATTATTCCAACTAGAAATTGTTAACATTTTGAAAATGGATTAAAAAAATGTTTTCCTTTTTCCCTTTTTGCCTTATTTGTTTCTCTATTTACATTCTCATCAGAGAAGGTATTAGATTTGTGTAAAATTTGACCCCACCCCCCCGTTTTTGTCAAATGTCCACGTTTTGAGACCCCCTGAACCCAAAAAAGTGGTTTTTGTGAATGTGTCTCTGTCTATAGATTTTTTTTCTTGTTAGTACGATAACTTTCGAAAGAATTGACAGATTGGATTAGCCTTTGGTATACTCTTTTAG
>JBAGKK010509440.1:0-14108 GCA_037177015.1 Euceroptres primus | reverse complement strand
TGGATAGATAACATCAAGGACCCAGGACAAAGACTTGTCCGTTGGCGTTTGAAACTACGTGATTATCAATATACTTTTAAATACAAGCCAGGTAAACTTAATTGTAACGCCGATGCCCTATCAAGAAACCCAATCAAAAATTCTGATGATTAAGTAGTAAAATATTAATGTTTACCAGAGCTTCAAAGAGGAAATTAGAAGAACAAGCCGCCAAAGATAACACTGATATCCAAAAGAATAAAAATCCTAAACCTTCACCGGAGAAACCTCCAATTACCTTATTAAAAAAACCCACCCCTGCGATTACAAATACCCCGAAAACAAAGAAAAAACCTACGTAATTGCGAGTGCCCTCTGTACATACAAAACAAAAAATGACCACATCCAAATCAGCACCTGAAATTATAAAACCAGTACAAACTAAGCCAAAACGCCGTGGCAGACCACACGGCACCAAAAATAAATCCCCTCTAGCACCAAAATCCACACCAATTCCAGGATGCTCCAAGAATTTGGACGCCAGTACCATTGAAAAACGATCACATCCTCGCACAGTAAAAGAAAAATACTCCCCAAAATTAGATTCAGATTTAGATGAAGAACAGGAGAAATAACAGAGTGAATATTATGAGGAAGAAGAAGATATGCTGGAACCACATCCATCAGTTTCAATTTTTGAGGAGACGAAAAAGTGTTCTTCTAAGTCTAGATATTACTTTCGACTCAGTAAAATTTCCATCCCCTTTAAAATCCGCTCCCGCATTTTATGATACCTCAATTTTTAGTAATCCTTTCAGTGACGAAGAGCCTGAGATTGCAGATCAAGATATTGGACAATTCGTAACCGATCCTTCCAATACCTCAATCCATATGGACCATCCACCTGATAATAGTGAATCAGATACGGAAGATGAAGAAGATCAAATAAAAATTCACGAAAACTTAAAAACCCTAGAAGCTAATTTACAAAAAACAATAGACAGCCTGGATTTCAACAAAACCCGTCAGGAATTACAAGATGAATTTCAACAGTCTTTTTAAAGATTTGAGCAATCCCAGGAAAAACGTTAAATTTTTTCCAGTAATAAAGAAGATTCAGACGATCCTATTTTAATCCCTTGCACTGCCGTTTCCGAGGGAGAGCAAGACGAAGACCTACTAAGGACACTCGAAGAATGCGACCCTTTTGAAACCGAGGAAGAAGATGAACTGCAAAGAAGAATTGATAAACTAATTCAACATAGCGAAAAGCAGATCGGACTGAACCCAGGCGAAAGGGATGAAATCGGCCAGATGAATTCCGAAATAAATCAAGAAAACCCAAGCGGAAGTGAGAACTCGACAACCACTGACGACGAAACGGAAGGCCCTCCTAGTCTCGCTGAATAACGAGACACAGCGCAAGAAAGAGAGGATTCCACGATTGAAACCACGTCTGCAAGCGAGAGTGAAGATGAAAGAAAACCACCTGGTGATCACTCTGTAATAGCTCCCCTCCCATCTCAAACATTATCAACCCCTTACCCTCTAATAAAACCTAGGGCATAATCTACACACCTTACAGTAGGATTCAAACTCCCGGGAAAAATAATAGAAGAGGAAAACGATGAAGATTCAAACGAAGAACCAGTAAAGAAAAAGGCAGAAACTCAGCTGAGAAAGCTACATATCGACCGGCGCAACGACCCAGTGACCCCTGCCACGCGAGCGGAGAAACGTAGGCGGGATAATGAACCTCATGCGGCCATCATCCAGCCACGCGACCCCTTTCATCTCACCGATGATATTGAAACCATAGAATACGCTAGCGATGTAGATATCAATGACGGAATTCGAGGCCTATATTCTATATTGAATATATTCTATATATTCTATATCCTATATTGCCTACATTCTGTATTTAATTAATACGCATAGCGTATTAATTCAAGTTTGCAGAGAAGAAACGTATAAAAGAGATAATTATATTCACATTTCAACAGCCAATTGCGAATTCTTATCCCCAATAGACAAACTATTATTAGACCTAGGGATAATTGACGCAGAAGAAATAAAATTACAATACCTAAAACTGGGACAGATTTTAATCACCCCGCGTGGAAGAAATAAAATTTTTACTGTAATAATAAAAAGAAAACACTGTAGTGAAATCAAAGAAAATCATTTAAAACCCACTCTTAAAAATTTGCGTGGGTTACTTAATCAAGAACAAGTGAATGCGCTACGAATTTCTTTAGTAGGAAATTATTTAGAGGGAATAACTCCTACCCGATTTACCGAGATTTTATCTGAAATATTTTATGAAGATAATTTAAATATTACCTTATGCTATGGACAATCTTTGGTCCTATCTTTAGAAACACGTCCCAAAATATTTCAGAATTACATAAAAGCCTTATTGGAGGTCACAAAGGAATGACTAAAACCTATCGCGAAATTCGAGAAAGATTTGTTTGGCCGGGAATGAGAACTGACATAACTGAATACATTAGACACTGCAAAACTTGTCATGAACAAAAGTTTATTCGTGCCAAAACACGAGAACCTATGATAATTACAGATACTCCATTAGACACATTTGACAAAATTTCTTTAGACACTGTAGGAAAACTGCTCACTACACTAGGTGGTAATAGGCACATTCTAACTATCCAGGATAATTTATCAAAATATTGCATCGCTCTACCCGTACCAGACATAAGTTCTTTGAGGGTGTTTTGTTAGTAAATTATTATCAAATCTATGTCGAATTTTTGAAGTTAAACAATTAACAACTGCCGTGTATCGTCCACAAACATATGGCTATTTGGAACGAAGCCATATGGTTCTGGTCGAATACATAAAACATTACGCGAGAAATTATGACGACTGGGACCGTCTTATTCCATTCACAATGTTTGCATATAACACTTCAGTCCATGAAGCAACTAATTTTACCCCTTATAAAATGGTTTTTGGTAAAATAGCTCGAGCACCAACAGCCTTTCTAGGGAACCCAATCCATATAGATCATCTCACTGGACCAACCGCTGAGGCTTTTAGCGGATGCTGAGGCTTTAACATTCAATCCCAATGTAATGGCTCGACATCCGTCCGAAAGAACCAGTAATAAGAACAACATAAGTGGTGGAAATCAACATTTGCGAATTCGCAACAAAACCACCCGAAGAAATCAAAGAAAATAGCCAGAAGCAATATTTATTTGTAAAACATAAGTCGTCAAATTCTAAATTTAGAGGACTTCCAGAGAAAAATAAAAATATTTTCAATATCCGTCTTTCCAGGTTACCATGAGTGAAGAAGAAATTGACGCTGCCAATGAGGAAAAATGCACGGAAATATTTGAAGACCTCCAAACCGAAAAACTCGATACGGAAGAAG
The DNA here is from genome assembly GCA_037177015.1 of Euceroptres primus. NCBI lineage: Eukaryota > Metazoa > Arthropoda > Insecta > Hymenoptera > Figitidae > Euceroptres > Euceroptres primus. Next base: position 10,727 of record JBAGKK010509440.1, on the reverse strand, counting down.
TAAAGTTTATCCACAATCTAACAAAAACCCATTTCAAAATATTTTCGACGTCTGTTATACTCCACTGATCCAACACAAAATTATTTTAACAGACAATATAATATTTCGAGACTACTTTCAACCCCTGCATAAAAATTGACGAAAATGACACCAACAAAACAGCTTTTACAAGTCCCGTGGATAAATTTGAATTTAACTTCCTACCTCCAACTGTAAGGGGATTTAGAGGTTACATTTTTAAAAATATTAAAGGAACTATTTCCCAGGGGAGAGGAAAAGGGAATAATTTTCTTCTCTTTAGAACCACCAGTTTTGTGGATCAGAAAAATCTAATACTCGAAGTCCTTAACACATTTGCTTCAAAAACTATTGGAATCTCAGCAATACGCTGCAAATTTCTCAGATCTAAACAAAATGCTCATGATTTCGAAAATCAATGGATGATGGCGGAACCAAGAATAATATCATCATCAATTTATTCGGGCAAACTAATATTATATCTTCAAGTTCTAAAAAATAAATTTAGAACTGGTTTAGGAGAATATAATTCCGATAATAGTCGATTAATTGCCAAGTCCTCAACTTTTCAGCAATTTTAAAAAACCTATGAGTATCACGAAAAATTATGTTTAGCCATAATCCATGGACTTAGAAGATATGGCCATCAAATTGGGAATAATCAAATCCTTTTTACTAACGGACACAAAGCATTCGAATATTTACAAATGTTTCCAAATGGATTCCGACACCTTCGTTGGCTAATGGATTTAAATGAAGTAGATCTGATTACAGTAACATATAGTTAAAATTCACTTCTTGACTAACAAATAGAAGAATTTACACAGCAAATCTTTAAAATAAATTAATTATTCTAAATAATAAAACCATTAAAATACAACCATAATGAATTTCAAACATCTAATTTTTCAGGCCTCAATGAGTGAAAAATATGTGGAAAAGGTTCTCAGTGAAATTGAATACGGAGAATACACAAGAGTTTTGGAAGGTTTAGAAACTGAAAGAATGAGTACATCGGAAACAACATTTTCATCAAAATTAGCTAAATTTTATCTCAAGCTATTTACAGAGGCGAATTTTGAACTACTCGGATTAGTCCAACACCACATCAACACAGAAAACACTTATACTTCAAGATTCTTGCAGGACTGTTTTAGGCTATTCGAGAGTATAGAAGCAACAAGTAAATAAACAAATTACCAATTTAATGCAAGGTGGCATAATCAAACCATCAATATCGCCACATAGTAATCAAACAAAAACATCCTTAAAGTGGTCATCTTCCACCCAAACTTCAGTATGGAAACTATCAAGGAAATACAAAACAAAATTAATGATGTCTCACATTTATCCATTATGGACCTGACGGATCTTTACGCTCGAATAAAAATCAAACCTAATGATACCCTGAAAACAGCCTTCCTTAGTCCTATAGGAAAATTCGAATTCGAACGTTTAGCTCCCACAATAAAGGGATAAGAAACAACATTTTTAAATTTACTTAAGGAATTATTCCCCAAAGGTGAACAACAAGACATGTTATTCTATCTCAAGGGAATCATAATTGCCAGAAAAACATTAAAGGATCATGTGAAAACAATATTGGAAATTGTTCATGGCTTTTATGTTAACAACATCACTATAATATTAACCAGATGTAAATTTTTCCTAGATAAATTAGGTACCCATGATTTCCTAACCACTGAAATAAATTATCCACCCGTACCAAACACGGAACCAATTTACTTAGGACAATTAATTTTATATTCCCAAGTACTAAAAGATCGAATCCGAACAACCTTGGCAGAATATTGTTGTCATAATAGAAAATTTGTTGCCAAGTCATCAAGATTATTCCAAGAAACTAAAAAAAACTATGAGAGTTATGAAAAAACATGCTGGGCCATAGTTCGTGGGATCAAAAGATTTAACCAAAACATAGGAAATAACTTAGTCCTATTTCCTAATAGACACAAAGCCTTGGAATGGCTAACAATCACAAAATTGATAGATCCAAAATTAAATCGATGGTTCCTGGATCTAAATAACATCAATTGGGACGTAGTACCATATAATTAAAAGGTATTTACCTTTTTCTTTTCCTCATACCAATTATACATATAAAACTATTTAAACAAATTCACCTCTGTCCTTTTAACACCATCGAGGATGATGTCAATTTCAGGGGGGGGAGGGTGATTAACAGGCCCCAGCCCGACAGGCTGGGACCTGTCGGGTCAAATAGCGTTCGTCTAAAGTTATTTATTTGATTTTTCTCTAATATAATATTTAATAATATTTATCACGTCTAAAATTGACCCCTGGTATTTAAATGAGCATTTAACCTTTATTAAATATTGCTCACAGATTCACCTTGATCTTCAAGACGCTAGCACTCTGGGCAATATTTAAATTATTAAGATTTACCCATGGAAACCCTACAGCCTATGAAACCGTCACAATAAACAAGAACCCAGGAATATTTTATGAAAAGATTAAGACCATACGCTTCACCAGGACTTATTGGCATCTAACTATCTTTTTAGACCTCGGAAGACTACAAAATCACCTGCCCTTCGAATCACTAAAAAGAGAATTAACTTCAGTACATTTTAGTTGCGTAGAAACTTTATCCCAACCATGTATCCCCGAAATAAGACCTCATATATTACAAAGAAAGATAACTTAAACCGAAAACATTTTCCAGGAAGCCACAAACTTATTAAAGGATGTAGAGAAGGTCCCTCTAGAAAATAACAAATTACCCTTTACGATGAGAAAACGAAGGGCACCCCTCGAACTCGTTGGATCGGCTATAAGATCGGCTATAATTTTTGGAATCCTAACTTTTGAGGACGGCGAAACTTATAACGAAGCAATAGACGATCTGTATAAACTCAATAAAAACTTGACACATCTACTCGGAAAACAAACACATATAATACAAGCAGACTTACAAAAATTGCACGAAGAAGCATACGACAAATCTCAACTTTTAGAGTATCTCAAAACTACTTTAAATAAGACTATGGATTCGATAAATAATATCTCCGAAATTCAACACAAAAATCAATATCTTAGTACTTTGGGAGATTGGTTAAATAGATTCGAAGAAAAATTGGAACATTACATTAAATCTTGTCAACAAGTAATTGAAATAATATTGGCAGCTAGAGAAGGAAAACTACACACATCATTATTGTCCACATGACATAAAATTTCAGCTACAATCGGCCAACAGAGATCATGAATTCCCAATTCAAGGATCAACCATATTACCGGAAGAATTATCGGCCTTGGCAAAAACGCAAATCGGATGTCATTCAAAAAAATTATTGATCACCGCTGATATTCCTCTGTTAGAAATAACTGCCTATATCCTTTGCAAAATGCATTCATTCCCAATTCAACAAAACTTAATCCACAAAGATAACTTAGCTTATATTATTTCTCGAACACCCTATCTAGCAGTTGCAGATAACCGACGTTCCTATGTCTACATAGATCAGCCAAATCTCGATAAATGTTCCAGAACAATCAATTACGATATTTGTAGCATTGATCAACCTATTTATGAAACGAATACAATTCCAAGTTGCGCAAGTCAACTTTTATTAAACCCAAGTACAGAAAAGTTGAAATTATGCGACATTCGAGTGAAAACAAATGTTGGAAGCTATTGGAACGCAGTCGAGACCATAGGAGGTTAGCTATATTCAACTATATCCCCTGAAATAATAACAATTTAATGTCCAGGAAATCGAGAGGGACAAACTGAAATTTTGGGATAAGGAATATTACGTTTCGGCAATGGATGTGTAGCCAGAAGCACCTATATTACCTTAATCGGAATATCAATAAAAAATTCAGAAGTTGAATATCTTTACGAGCCAGATTTAACATTAAATATATCTACAATGTTTCCAACCCTCGCCAAAATTAAAGCATTACCTTATTTAAGCGAAATAATCCCAAGAAAAATTCAACACGAATCTGCAAAATGGAATACTATATACAAAGGTACTTCATTGTCAGAAATCGAAAAACAACTAAACGTTCTTAGTTCTCATCAAAAGGTACGTGCCAAACTTTCCAAAGCCATAATTGGAGGAATAACCTTGGCAAAAATAATTGGATTGGTAATTTCAGCATATTTTACCTACGTAATAGCAATAAAATTCTTAAGAAAATAAGATTCTTAATCTTGTATTTTACTCACAATAATAACCATTTGAAAATAAAACATAAAACAAAAAATAAAAATTAATAAAATACAAATAAAAATAAATATAAAAAAAAGAATATATAACTCATCCAAAACAAAAATAAATAAATATATTATTATCCTTAAAATAATAAATAAAAATCTTATCTAACTTGTTCTTAACCGAAAGTAGATATGATAAGAACCGGGATATAAATCCCGTGGGAGCTGGTGGGCCAACAACAAAAACAAAACAATTAAAAAAATATATGGTAATAAGTAAAAATAAGTATTACAATTAATAAAGTTGAATGTGCGTCCATGAATGCAGCCCTTACAGTACGGCATGCACACTGGACATTCCTTGAGATAAGACACTGTGCCGAGGTCGGAAGACGTCCTAGCGAGAAATCTGATCACCACGAATGTCCTTGTCTTCTAAATTATATAATCATAAATACTATACTGCAATTACAGTCTCCAACCTAATCCTACTTAAACATAAATTAAAATTTATACTACGCCAAATAATAATAAATAGGATAAATATATTTAAATAAGGGAAAGTAAAACGCTTAATTATTTAATCTTTATTTTTAAAGATTTAAAGAAGTGGCGAATTAATAAGAACACAAGATAAGTACTGCTACATTTTATAAGGGGAAATTATGGCTACAGGTAATTTGTTTCTTTTTATAAATGTCAAAACCCCAGCCATTTATACATCACAATAACTCAAGTGTATGCATGTGTGTACGAATATGTATGCCTATGTATCCCGTATATGTGTGCATGTGTATATGAGACACTTTCTATAAAACTTCACATACATTCTACCTTATTAATAATAACCTATACTAACTATAAATAATTAACTCTATTTCGGCTAGTGATGCACGTCAAGACAAGAATTTATTGATTCTCGACTTCATTCGCTCGATATTGAAAAGTATTGTCAACGAGATTTTTTATTATCACCCCTTCTCGCTTCGTTTTCCGGGCGAGGCAAGCGATAGTATTGAGTCTTGCCTGCCAGAAGGAACTGTCATTTTGACAGGTTATATGTGACATTTTCACTGAATTTGTATTTTAATTCAATAAAATTATTAAATCTCAACTTGGACTAAAACAAAAGAAATCTGCAGACTAATCAGGTGAAGAGTAGGAAAGTTATATAAAATTTTTTAAAATATTAATATAAATTTTCATCCTAGATTAGACATTTGACTGTGAATAGTCTCATTGGTCGCCTTCTACTTTTCTTTGTCGAGAGGCAATATAAAAAAAAAACTTCTGATACAACCATTAATTCTAATAAATGAATAGTTTAAACCTATTTATTATTTTATCCAAATATTTTTAATTTTCATTGGATTTAATAATTTAGTCAGTGAGGAATTTTATAATTTAATTATTTTTTTCATATGGGTCAATGTGGCATCTAGATAAGGACAGGATTTGGGATTGTCGCTTGTTCTCGCTTAGTCCTCGATTTTGTCGACTGGAATGTCGAGACAGGATTGATTTTCTTAACTTGAAGTTCGATACAATTTATTGAACTTGAATTTTATTATCTTGTTTCTCTTGGGTGCATCACTAACTATTAATTCTAATAAAGGAGGGATAAGAAAATAAATTTGTACTTCTTTTTTTCAGTATAATTAGAATATAATTTTCCCTTATTATGGTGTATGTGTGTGCATACGATGTATGAATAAGTATAACGTATAGTGTGACATATGTGTATATAAATATATATCAAATAACAATATTTAATATAAAAATATACAAATCCAACAAATTTTAAATTTAAAACTAATTAAAATACATTATAAAAATATCAATTTACATTACGAAAATGTCATTTTTATAAAAATGTCATTTTACGCTACTCGAAATACATTATAAAAAAATACCTATCGTTTTAAATGTCATTTTTCACTATTTAAGGAGTTTCTGAATTCCGGACACAGAGACTCTGTCTCGACGACAACCAAAGCGGACCCAAGGGTTGTTGGCTCCCGTAAGATTGAATTGGGCCCACAAATGGCCTCCGTAGATGTCCTCGAAATGAAAGACTCTGGTCCTTATTGAAGTTACTCTGTGAAACAAAGAAATAATTAACAAAAGTTCAAAAGGAAAATTTTAAAAAACAATGTCATGTTAGCAAAATTCAAAATTATACGATTCTAATTTAAAATTAATTTAACAAAAAAGGGAAAGCCTTTTAATACTTAACCAACTATAAATTCAGAACACTCAAAATCGCAGTTTAAGATTTAAACATTAGAGACTTGCTTCTTTACATAAATTGTTCAGAATTAACCATTTTCAATTGAAAGCTTTAATAATTGGAAACAATTTTAAATTGAAAATATTTAAAGAATAATTTCAATGAAAGTTTAAAAATTAGAATTTTAAATTAACGAAGCGTTTAAAATTCAGGGATTAATAATTATTCTTAATTTGAATCGCTCAAGCTTGTATATTTTTAGATTTGAGTTTGTAATGGTAAAAGTGTTTTTTTTTAGGCCCTTGAAATAAAGTGTTTAATTTGGGTGGCTTATTCCGCTTTTAATTGTATAATTTTGAATTATGTTTTATGTTTGAAAATTTTAACATTGTAAAAGAATTTTAACAGAAATGTTACATTTTGCTAAAAATTTAAAGTTTTTAGAAAAACTAAATTAAAACGGTTTAAAATTTGAAACCATTAGTTAACTGTTAAAAATTTTATGAAACTTCTAAGTTTGGAAGTGTTAAAATTTTAAGTATCTTTAAATCTATAGGCTTCAAATTTTCAGGCCGATAAATTTTGAATTTTAAACTGAAAAAGAAACTTTACTACGCTTCAAATTTTCGGAATCATCAAAATTAACAATTCGAGTATTTGCAAATATCTAAATTAATGCTATAAACTGTGGATACTGTAAGCAGTTGGGATATGTATACTGGATTTGACTAATGAATAATAACCCATTGTTGTTGGAAATTGTCAGCCTAGAATCCCTTGCGTATGAAAATCACGAACAGCATTTATGTATAACCCTTCATAAAATTTTGTTAGCCTTCAAATAATTTTGTTAGAAACTTAGCATTAAAGTTAATATGTACGTAACATAAATCCTACCTTTAAATTCTTCCAACACAAATCCCATGTGGGATCAAAACATCTTTTGCGTAGAGCTCACGATCCCGCATCTCCATGCTGTGGAAGACGATCAAAACTCCCCGGCGAGGCTCCGGAAGAAGGCTTACAATGGTCCAAGATAGGTCAGAAGGCAGTCCAACCAAACCAGAAAACACCATAGTCACCTCCTCATGGGGCTTTTCCATCCTTAAGCCCCATATATCTAACAGATGAATCCCTCCTAGATCCTCCGGTTTGGAAGCCCTCAAGGCCAAGCTGGTGATCAAGTCAGCCACCTCCGTACCTAAAACGTCGTGCCGTACGATATTTTTTTTCCTAGGAGCTGAAGGTCTCTGGGACAGAGATGAGAGACATTTGGCGGAAAGCCTCCGAGACTTCCCAACCATATACGGGACTGGGAGCCATCCCGTAGACACTGGACTTCGTCGCCGCTTGAATCGATCATCGTGAAGAACTGATCAACAGCTTGCAAGTCTCTCTTTTAAATCCACATCAAGACAAAGGATCGGCACCCTGGAGAAGGGATGGTCACCTATGACCATTGCCATTGCACACTGATTCGTGAGATGCAAGGGAACTCACGCTAAAAAAGCACCACGATTCTTCTGCTTATTGTAATATATAGAATGTGTATTTATTCATTTAAACTGTTTATAAATTTTACAAATTCTATTGTTCGGCAAGAGTTCATGTAAAAAACATTGCCATAAATGGCTGAAAAACTCAGGGTAATATAGCACTCTGATTTGTGAGAGGCAAGGGGGCCCACGATAAAAAAGCACCCCGATTCTTCTACTTATTGTAATATATAGAATGTTTATTTATTCATTTAAATTGTTTATAAATTTTATAAATTCTATTGTTCTATAAGAGTTCATGTAAACAAAATTGCCAACATAATTTCAACAAGACTAAAAGAAAGAAAATTGTTTTTCTGCTTATAAACGCCTACAATGTGTAGTTCTTATATAATTTGTTTATAAATTTTACGAATTCCATTTTATCGCAAAATTTTGCCAAAGAACATCATTTACAATATAATTTTAACCAGACGAGATGAAAGATCGATTTTTTCTGCCTATAAACGCCTAGAATGTGCATCTGTTTACCGAATTTGTTTTTAAAGTAAACAAATAGTGAGGCACAACAAAATTTCATCTAAGCAATTCATTGTAAATATAGTTTGAAAAATAATAAAGAAAAACGATTTCTTTCTGCCTATAAATATCTGCAATGTACATTTGTTTATAAAATAAACGATTAGCGATGCTTGGAAACATTTTTCTATAGAACATCATTGGCCATATAACTTCAACAAGACCAGAAGAAAAAACGATATCTTCTCGCTTAAAAACGCCTTATATGTGAATTTATTTATATAATTTGTTTATAAAATAATCAAATATTAATTCATGCGAAATTTTTTCAGAAAACATCAATGGCAATATAATTTCAGCAAGGTCAGAAGAAAAAACGATTTCTTTTCACTTAAAAACACCAAAAATGTACATTTGTTTATATAAATTGTTTGAAAAATAAACAGATATTAATGGGTGACAAAAAATTTTTCAGAAAACGTTATTGGCAATATAATTTTAGCAAGGACAGCAGAAAAAACGGTTTATTTTTGCTTAAAATCGCCCAAAATGTGCATTTGTTTATATAATTTGTTTATGAAATAAACAAATATTGATAGGTTGAAAATTTTTTTTCAGAAAACATCATTGGCAACATAATTTCAGCAAGGTCAGAAAAAAACGATTTCTTTTCGCTTAAAAACGCTCAAAATGTGCATTTGTTTATATAATTTGTTTATAAAATAAACAAATATTAATGAGTAGCTAAATTTTCTTCATAAAACATAATTGGCAATATAATTGCGACAAGGTCAGAAGAAAAAACGGGTTCTTTTCGCCTAAAAACGCTAAAAATGTGCATTTGTTTATATAATTTGTTTATAAAATAAACAAATAACATTTAATCTTAAATTTTAATGGCCACATATCATTCATCATGATGAAAGCAGGCCATTTTAGAGCAGAAATATACTTGGGAGACGAATAACCGCTAATGTCGATTATTTGTTAATACGATTTGTTTATAACAATTAAATATGCAAGTTAAAAATTTTTTATCTTTCCTATACCCTTCTGCATTGAATTTCGTCTAGAGATTAAAAAAATTAACAGTTTTTTCGCTGTTTGCATTAACACAAACATTAAATAAACAAAAATATACAAAATCTACTAGCACCATTTTCTGAAAAATTTAGTCCTGAATTTAAAAAAAAAAATAATCTAAAATCGATGCATAATTGCGTTCTAAATGTCATTTTGAACCTCGTTTTCCGATTTCACCCCACTGTGCAACCGTAAGACGATAAGCATGGCCTGTATATGTTTCTGGATTCGGTCAATTCAACCATGTCGCGATTTCTTTTGGCATACTAGCTATCTTATTCTTCCCCATTGGTTGGACTTTATATTTTCCCTTTTGATATTTAAGAAATGTGCGGTCTACTGCCATATTTTTTGGACGGAGAACAAGGTATTTATTTACAATATCAGTTAAATCCTGGCAAATCGTGAAGGACCGTGGCTTGCCGTTTGTGGTGTCCGGTAGTGTGACCAGCAGTATTTGACCTTGTTTTGTCACATGTTGCACTTTGATATGGCTGAGTTCGTCACCTCGGCAAGCTCCAGACAGACAAAAAATCAGAACAACCTATGTAGTTATTCGCACAATAATAAATGAACGTTGCGGATCAATATATTTTTGTTTTGTCATTGAGTTTATGTCAGTTTGATTGTCTGTCATTATCAGAAAAAATTCCGAAAGCAGGAATGCACGATGAAAATTGCCTCAAAATTTGTTTGTTATGTTTAGAAAAAACGAAAGTTATGATACGCGTGCAAGGGAAATTGAAAGGTCACGTAGAGCAGATATTTGAATATGATGCTTCTAATGAAAAGTTACCCCTCGTTTTGTGCTCCAGTTGTAAAAAAAATTTATGCATCATCAAAAATGATACAGAAAACAAAGTAAAATTACCACTCTTTTCTAAACTTGAACCACTGAAGAAAATCACTGGATTGAGTAGCAACTCTTTATGCATTTGCCATATTTGTCAACTTGCAAGGAAACCGGTACTCAGAAAGTTGGCAAATATGGCAAATACATAGAGTTGCTACTCAATCTAGTGATTTTCTTCAGCGGTTCAAGTTCAGGAAAGAGTGGTAATTTTACTTTGTTTTCTGTATCATTTTTGATGATGTATTATTGTAAGAGTAATGAAAGCAAGGAAGCTTAGATGGGCGGGTCATGTAGCTAGAATGGGCAACGATAGATCGGTAG
>JBAGKK010509429.1:0-14109 GCA_037177015.1 Euceroptres primus | reverse complement strand
TTTGTCGAAAAATGTCCGAATAATGCATTTGTTTATCAAAGTTTATAATAATCATGAAATTTATTGGCCAATAATGTGTTGAAAGTTTATAATAATCATGAAATTTATTGGCCAATAATGTGTTATAAGGTTATAATAATCATGAAATTTTTTGGCCAATATGTGTTAAAATAATACTAGTTTAGCCAATCAACATTATTAACATTGAAAAAAATTAAGTTTTAAGTCGAAAAATAATGGAATTAAGCATTTGTTTATGAAATTTTTTTATAATATTAATAATAATTATTCGACTACAAGGTGTATGTCGCCACCATTCGAATAGTCGAAATGAAAAAATCGTTGCAAAAGCAATAAACTATATTGATTGTAATAGAAAAAATTCTGGACTATATTTCAAAAGTAACGAGAAGAGCAATGATTTTTATAATTACCGTTACTGAAAAAAATGTAACTAGTTACCAATTCGTTACCTATTTACAAAATTAACTTCGTTATCATCATCGTTACCCAAAAAAAGTGACTAGTTACTTTCCATCTCTGTCTATATAAATGCATAGTAACACTAAAAGTCATAATCATATAATGTTAATCATAAATAATGTTGAAAAATGACACTAAAATTTTTTTTATATAAAATTGTACATCAGCATTAAATTTGTCGTAAAAATTTAGGATGATATTTTGCTAAACATTTTTTTGTAAACACGAAAACAACAGAGATATTTAATGTTTAACCTTTGACTTGGATGAGGGAATCCAGAGGGTCATCGGACTGGAACACAATTTTTTATGGATTTTTTTTCCAAAAAGGAACAAAAATTTCCAGTAGCCCATTTTATAATGAAAACTTTGACATTTCTGAGTCACCGTACTGTACAGCATTTACACTTATGTATAATCATCGAAAATAACATCACTTACTTCTTGATTAGATTATCGCAAAATCGAATAATGTTTAATTCAGTAGCTTTGGTTTTATTGAAGAGATATTTTTTTCCCTATATTATTTAATTATCAGTTTCTCTGCGTGGGTTTTTTCTTCGGAAGGCGAAGAATTTTTAATTGAAAAATGTAGATTTAGAACTGACTTTTAAGATACAGGAAAAGAGGTGGATTCCGGCTGTGCAAACTTTTATTTTAACTTCTGGCTTCCTACGTTCAATGTTCATTTTATAAACATTTCGCTAATATTGTTCGATTAAAGATAAAAATATTTGAATAAACAAATTCTAATGGAAAAATTGAGAATAGAAGCACCTGGAACGCATGAACTTTCTTTGCAATTATGTAAAATTTGTTTTGATCGATGTAAAAATAGCATATCTTTGTGAAAATACAGGTGTTTTGATGGGGAATATAATATTATTTTACTGAGAAAATTTGAAAAAAATATCGTTCGAAAATCTTTAAAAACAAAAATTAATATATGCACATTCATAATTATTACCTTCATCTCAAATAAGAGGCGAGAAGCAAACTAAAATAAGTTTATTGACATATTCATAATTTATAATTTAATGATGATGTAACCAAAAAATATTCCACAAGAATTTGTTTTCAATAAATTATTGACCCATTGTCTAAAAGATGAAGATACAAAAATATCAAAATTTTAATTAATTTCTAATCTTTATTTCTCGAAATTCGTCTACTTTTAAAATTCAAGTCCGTAGCCTATACTTGCTTATATTCCCACAGTTTTGCTAATCATAATTTTAGCGAATTTAAAAAATTCTAATTATATTTACTCGTACGCAAGAAAATTATTCGCATGCGATATCAACTTTGAATTTTTTATTCTTGATTCGTAGTCGTCATTCATATCAAAAATACGTCATCAACTGCGCAAAAATCACACAGCTGTGTACTTTTATTCATATTCTATTTGAACTGCACACTTTTATTTACAATATATTTGAAAAGCTAAATCGAAGACCGAATCCAGGTTTAATTAATTAGTTACCGTCAAATAGCGTACCCTACATAACAGAAAATATTTTTCACACAAAATTTTAATGCTAGAAATAAGTTAAATTAAATCGCAAGAAAGATGAAGGATTATTTAGAAAAATAACGAGGAAAATAAAAATATAATAAAAGCTATGTATGTAGAAAATTAACTCAGAACCGTAGTTCTTTTTTTTAAAAATAAAATATTAATTTTTTTTCTACCTTTGTTCAAAACATCAAGGACAAATTTTGAAGATACATTTTAAAAGTTTATATTACATTATTTCTATTTCACATTACATTAACTTTTAAAATATATGTTGCAAAATCTGTGCTCGATCTTTCGAATGAAAAAATGGCATTTTTAATGATTCAGGCGCTCCCGTGGTTTGGAAAAGTATTTTAAAAAACTGAAAATCTAGAAGAGTGTCGGAATCACGAAATTAGTCCCGATTGCAACATTTCTACAGCAGACACTTCAAATAAAGACTCAGTATCAAATGAAAATGTAATAAACGTAAATGTTGAGTAAATTTTTTTCCTTTTTCAATGAAATTACTAAAAATGAGTTAAAAACTAATTGATCCGGAAACAGGAGGAAACAAGATGATAGGATAGGCCATAGGGTAGGGCAGGAGTCTTCCCATGTGTCAGACCGGAGACACGGTGGGTGCACCAGGTCGGAGTGTCGCATATAGCGTCGAGGGCGTCGTTGGGGACCGTGACTGAACTGAATCTGCCCACGAACACCGACACCGAGCACAGGTACCTGTATTTCGCGGTATTTGAAACGTCCTACGCAAACAAGTAAAAAATAAATACACTCGCAACCTCATATATGTATTTCAACATTTAAGCCTCCCACACATCTAAATCACGAGGACGACTTTGGTGTCGCACGTAACTGAAACTCCTATGTCGTATTATTCGCGGGAAATGAAATATACGTATTCGCATGCCGTAACACTCATTTCCGTGCATCCAATCTACCCTTTTTCATTTTCCACATAATCTTATTTTTTAAATTATTATTCATTTCGATATTACTTGGACATTAATCTAAAACTTAAAAAATATCATCACAGAAAAAAAAATGCAGATAAACTTTTTGTTCAGGCAAAAGTTATTTTATTGCAACTAAGGTAGATGTGCCAATTCACATGTTTTTTAGTGTATAAAAGTGTATAAAGTCCTTTTAGTGTATAAAAGACAATTTTGGCAAAAATTAGATTAAATCGATACTATTTTTGGATGGATTTGACAGTTTATTCCTTATTTATTGTGTCAGAGCGATAGTTAAAGTGTTACGTTTCGTTAAAATTTAGGTTACCAGGAATTGGGACATTCAGAATTTTTTATATAAGATGCATTTTTGCTCAACTCAGCGCACCTCGAATTTTCAACCTTTACTGATCCTCTTGAAACTTTGCTATTTTGTAGCCCTATATGACCTCTCTTTTGAGGCAAAACCACTCACCACCATAATGCATTATGGTGGTGAGTGGTTGTTTGAACTCTAATTTTTTTTTTTTTTGGTTCTCAGTTTAAAGTACAGCTTTCAGCGACGCCTGTCGTTCTTCATGATGTATTAATTAGTATGGCGTAATATATCTTCGTAAAACCACGCACGCATTTGTCTTTATAAACAAAAACCTGTGAAATCCAGCTACGAATACTAACAGTGGTTTTGCCTCAAAAGTGCGGTCATATGGTGCTACAAAATAGCCAAGTTTCAAGAGGATCAGTAAATGGCTCATGGTACTTTCACAATTTTCACGCGCAGAGCTTTTTTTAAACGCATATTATTCACTCAAAAAAATGTCTGGTTAAATTAATCAGAATTCTGGTTAAATATGCCCTTACTATTTTTTCTGATTAAAGTAATCAGAATTCTGATTGTCTTAATCAGAATTTCTGGTGCTTTTAACCAGAATTCTGGTTACTCTAACCAGAAAAAATAGTAAGGGCATATTTAACCAGAGTTCTGGTTAATTTAACCAGACACTTTTTTGAGTGCATATCTATATCACGAAAACTGGAGCTCGTAACTTTAAATGATCAGGAATTGGGACATCTACCTTAATTTGTACCCCAGAATCAGGTTAAATATTATTTTTCGTTTCTGCTGCGTTAATTTAAAAATTATAATTAAAAAAGAAGAAAAAATGTATTTTTAATTTTATAAGTACATCATTAACATCGGGAATATTCGGTAAAGGACGAGTGGAAGAGGTAATGTCGTTAACGGTGCGCGAGGACCCGCCCTTAACTTCGTACCGAAATTTCTATGCGGAAAATCTCCGAGATGAGATGAAATAAACCGGAACGCGTATAACTCAGTTGCCTTTACCAAGCGGCTCGGCTGCTGCTTTCTGCCGCTATAAATTCATAAACTACAACTTTGAAACTCCCGCCCATCCTAGGAGACCTGTGCAAACTTCTCTCGGTTACCTTACCCCCTCCCCTCTCCAAAATCTCATAACGTTCTGAATCACCATCCGCCCCCGCCACCTGCAGCAGGCGAGAAACTCGAGTTAACGGAGCTTCGATAAATTCACCAGTAGCTAGTTTCAGCAAGAAATCGCGGAGATTTTAACCCCCTTAGCACACAGAGTGCAAAATATGGACCATTGAGCAAGATCTTATGTTCTCCAAGAAGGAATAGGGATAGGATAAAAAAAAGTCTTCAAAATGACTGTAGTCTTTTTTATGAAATTAAATTTAAAATTATCATTTCTTTTTTAGAAGAAAGAATTTGGTTTTTTGTTTTTCTTTGTGATACCCCTTCGGAATTTTGTTGAAGGAAAGTTTTACCTGTTTGAGTATCAAATTTAACTTCCCCCATTGAGTTCAAATTACCCCATTAATTTACTGTTAGTTTGTACCTTCCCTTTGCAAACTTCATCCCCATTGTGATCTTAATTCGATTTAACTTCATCCCAATCTGCACTTGACCCTCCTACCTTATTGCAATCAACCCCTTTTTTCCACCCTATTTTACTTCAAAATTTCCAAAGTGATTCCAAAGTGATTGGAAATAGTATTGAATTTTTCTTTTATTTATTCTTCCCAAATTTTTTTTCGCCTGTCAACACAAAAAAACAGAGGTTTTGTTTGACGTGTTTTTGTCATAGTTTGAATTGCCTGAAGTTGGCTCTGGAATTTGAGGATTTTTTAAAGTAATACACTGAAAGCTCGATTGAAGGTCGGTTTCGGGGTTTGCTTCAATGGCCTTGGCCTAAATCGAGCGGTCTCTAAACGTAAACAAGTCAGGGTCGTATAAACTATTTCTGTTTGATTTTTGTCACGAGTGAAGAATATTTTTTAAATATAAGTTTAATTTAACGTTTACCTCACTATTAAGTTTGATTTAGTTATTATTTATGAATTATTACACACCGTAAAACCAAAACACTGACAAACTAACACACACTTCCCTATAAACTAATTCCTGGAAGGTCTATCCGGAGCGGCCTTCAACAGCGATTTCACTGTAGTTGATTTTTAATTGGCTTTTGGGGGTATTTCTTAAGATCTACTTAGTTTTTAAATTAGATTTTTGGACCTCTAAAAATAAAGTGATTTTTGTGATTTTTTTGACGAAATGAAAAACTATTGAGTAATTTAAAGAGCTTTGTCATTCATAAAAAAATTCTAAAATAATTTTTTTAATTCTCTAATTTGGCGGCGGTACGGCTCATCCATGTTGCAGCAGTGTTTTTAGAGGACGTCCTCGGCAGGAAATCTTAAAAATCCAATTTTGCATCTGGAACAAAAAACCAAAAAAATTCTTAAAGTAGATAAGATTGCCCAGTGAAGTATCCAAGATTATTAAAAAATATTGATTTTTGTGAAAATGGTGATCATTTGAAGTGAAAATTTGATTTTTGATTTTTTGAAATTTTGAAATTTTTTGAAAAAAATGACACTAAAAGCTTTATAAAATTGGCAATTTTCAACCAATCTCAAAAATCGTGGGTACTTCATTGGGCAATCTTATGTACTTTAAGAATTTTTTTGGTTCTTTGTTCCAGATGCAAAATTGGATTTTTAAGATTTCCTGCCGCGAACGTCCTCTTAAAAACACTATTGCAACTTGGATGGGCTGTACCGCCGCCAAATTAAATAATTTAAAAAAAATTATTTTAGACATTTTTTTATGAATAATAAAGCCCTTAACTTTAAATTACTAAATAGTTTTTCATTTCTTCACAAAAAAAAATCAAAAAATCACTTTATTTTTAGAGGTCTAAAAGTAGTCTAACCCCTTAAGCAATAGACCCCAAAACCAATTGAAAATCAACTGCTATTTTATTCAGAGGGCCAATAAAAAATACGACACACTCAGAAAAAAGTTTTTTACATACGAACAAAATTTGTTTAAATTAAAAATTCATTGCTATACGGAGCCAAACAAACTTTTTTCTGATCAAACAAATGTTTTTTTAATATATATAAATTTTCACATTGATTCAAGAAAAAGAGGTTAAAAATCGATTTTTTAAACTTGAAAATAAGTTTTCTCTGAGTGAATGCTTTCCAACACGTCACAGTTCATAATTTTTAAAAAACACACTATAAGAAAATTGCACACAACATAAATTTTTCTTGTGTGAAAGGAGGTTTACACTTAAATAAAAATATTTCAAAATATTCACTGAAAAAAATGGTTTAGCTGTCCCAGCTAGACGTTTAGCTGGACTTCGTTTAGCTGGGACAGCTAAACCATTTTTTTCAGTGTTGTAATAGAATTTGGACAATATACCAGTTTACCTCAAAAGCACAAAGAAAAATAAAAGAAATTAGAAGACAATCCTCTTCTAATTTCTTTCCTCTCTTCTTTTTTTCACACTTAAATAAATAAATTTTTAATACACTGAAAACAATGGTTTAGTTGTCCCAGCTAGACGTTTAGCTGGATTTCGTATTCTAAGAAAATATAGCTGTGTTACCTAAATCTCTAGCTGAGTTACTTAAATATCTAGCTGTTTTAGCTAAATTTTTCCATCTATAAATTATCTAGATAAATTAGCTAGATAATTTCTAGATGGCAAAATGTAGCTAAAACAGCTAGATATTTAGGCAACACAGCTAGAAATTTAGGTAACCCAGCTAAACGTCCAGCTGGGACAGCTAAACCATTTTCTTCAGTGTATTATAACAGAATTTGGACAATATACCAGTTTACCTCAAAAACACAAACAAAGAAGGAAAGATATTAAAAGGTAATCCTCTTCTAATTTCTTTTCTCTTTTTTAAGATACAATAAAATTGCCTAAATTCAATCGTAATATTTTTAAAATCTTGGTTGCCCATTTATGGATTTTCCAGGGCATTGAATCTGAATAAAAAAAAATAAAAAAATAATCTCTTTGTGCGTAAAATATTTACTAAATAAGAAAAAATGATTTAAAATTCACTTTGTTAAATTATGAATAGAATTTTCGATACTAAGTTCAGTATAACTTTAAAAGCAGCAGAGATTTCTGGAAAATGAGTAAAAGCAGTTGAAGGAAGTTTCATCGCGTGTTGAATAATGATTACGGATGAGTCTAATCGACAGCGAGCAATAGTAGGTAAAGGTATATTTTCTCTTAAAATGTAAGGTAGGCATCACGCATGAGGTGGGTGTCAAGCATAGCCACGTGGCTACTTGAATTAATTATGCGATTGTCTGTAATTATTATCAGCGATCAAGCACGTAACGTTGTACATCGAGCGCTTCGTGACTTAAAAAAAAAAAAGAAAAACGCCGCTCGCACGAGCCCTTTAACACAAAACTTGGATCCTTCCGCGTTGCTAAGTTTAGAATCATCACTTGATGACTGTTCCATTCGATTATAGAAAGTTATATGTAGAATATTAATTTTCATTGTAGGGTCTATGACTCATAAAATGGGAAAAGGTAAACAAACAGATTTACTAGTGACTGACTTATTCTATAAAGGCTTCCAAGAAAATTCGTTTCCAACAAAATCAGAAAAGGCCATAGCTGGGTAAGCATGGTATTTATTTAACAACAAAATAAACAATATTTATTTCCTAACTTTTCAGATTACCATTTTTTTAAGATCTTCAAATTGACTAAAAAAGAGCTTAAGTCAGTGTAATAACTATCTAACAATTTCCAGTAGGTTACAGTAAGAAACAAATTGTTTACAATATGTTAAACAAATTATTGAACAAAAGCCATTTTTTCGTGATTCGCAATGATTAGTTGCTTGAAATTCATAGTTTTTACATAAAATATGAGAGAAATTAATGCCCAATTGTGATTAGTTAAGAATAACTGCTGTTTGAATATTATTTAAACAATTTTTATAAACAAATACACGTTTTCCTATGTCACAATGATCAGGCTCAATTTTTTTGCTGAATCAAGCAAAACTTTTTGCCAAAAACTCCTTACTGTCATTTTTTTCAAATCGACAACAACTGTAAATTATTTAAACAATATTTATTAACAAATTCATATTTTAACATTATTCCTCGAATAGGCCCAATTTTTTTGCGGAACCAACTAAAAATGTATTACCAGTGACTCTTAGCTGTAATTTTGTTTAAATTGATAAAAAACATTAATTATTTAATTGATAAATTTAATAAATATAATTGATAAAAAATATTATTTATTTAAACATTTTTATGAAAAATGCACATTTTTACCATTTTTCCAAGAATAGGCTTCATTTTCTTAGCGGAATCAACTAAAAATGTATTGACAATGACTCTTTGCTATGATACTTTGCCAATGGACAAGGACAGTTAATTATTTAAACAATTTTCATAAACAAATGTACATTTTGGCCACTTTTGCATGAATAGGCTTATTTTTTTTCGTGAAATAAACTCGAAATGTCTTACCAATGACTTCTTCTTGTCATATTTGTCCAATTTAAAAAAACTGTTAATTAGTTAAGCAATATTTATAAACAAATTCACAGTTTGACCATTTTTCCATTATAAATATTTTTTTGCGGCATTAACTAAAAAACCAAAATCAACACATATACCTTGGTTTTTTAGTTCATTTTGCAAAAAAAATTGATATTTATTATAAAAAAATGGTCAAACTGTGAATTTGTTCATAAATATTGATCAAATAATCAACAGTTTTTATTAATTGGACAAATATGACAAGAAACTCCTTTTTGTCATATTTTTCCAATTAGCAAAAACTGTCGATTATTGAAACAATATTTATAAATAAATTCACAGGTTCAAATTCACTTTTCCATAATAAATATTACTTTTTTTGCGGAATTTACTAAAAAACCAAGCTCATTATATATGTGTTAATGAAAGGTGTGGCGGGTTTTTGGTTATTGGGTTATTGGGTTATCAAATTATCTATTTATTGGGCATCGTATCTCAACACTTTTTCTTAATTAGAAAAATATGACAAGAAGGAATAATTACCAAGACGTTTCTTGTTGATTCCATAAAAAAATTAATATTTATTATGGAAAAATGGTCAATCTGTAAATTTGTTTATAAATATTGCTTAACTAATCTACAGTTTTTGTTAATTGGACAAATATGACAAGAAACTTCTTATTGTCCAATTAAAAAAACAGTTGATTATTCAAACAATATTTATAAACAATTTCACAGTTTGACCCTTTTTCCATAATAAATATTATTTTTTTTGCGGAATTAACTAAAAAACTAAAATCGACACATATATGGTTTTTAGACACCTTGGTTTTTTAGTTCATTTCGCAAAAAAAATTTATATTTGTCATAAAAAAATGGTCAACCTGTGAATTTGTTTATAAATATTGCTCAAATAATTAACAAAAACGGTTGATTATTTAAACAATTTTTATAAACAAATACACAGTTTTCCTATGTCACAATAAATAGGCTCAATTTTTTTGCAGAATCAAGCAAAAATGTTTTGCCAAAAACTCCTTACTGTCATTTTTGTCAAATCATTAACAACTGATCATTATTTAAACAATATTTATAAACAAATTCACATTTTCAACATTATGCCACGAATAGGCCCAATTTTTTTGCGGAACCAACTAAAAATGTATTACCAATGACTCCTAGCTGTAATTTTGTTTAAATTAATAAAAAATATTAATTATTTAGTTGATAAATTTAATAAATTTAATTGATAAAAAAAATTGATTATTTAAACAATTTTTATAAAAAATGAACATTTTTACCATTTTTCCAAAAATAGGCTCCATTTTCTTAGCGGAATCAACTAAAAATGTATTAACAATGGCTCTTTGCTATGATACTTTGCCAATGGACAGGAAAAGTTAATAATTTAAACTATTTTTATAAAGAAATGTACATTTTGGGCATTTTCGCATGAATAGGCTTTTTTTTCGTGAAATAAACTAGAAATGTCTTACCAATGACTTCTTCTTGTCATATTTGTCCAATTAAAAAAAACTGTTAATTATTTAAACAATATTTATAAACAAATGCACATTTTTACCTTTTTTTCAAGAATAGGCTCCATTTTCTTAGCGGAATCAACTAAAAATGTATTGACAATAACTCTTTGCTATGATAATTTGCCAATAGACAAGAACAGTTAATTATTTAAACAATTTTTATAAACAAATGTACATTTTGGCCACTTTTGAATGAATAGGCTTATTTTTTTTCGTGAAATGAACTAGAAATGACTTACCAATTACTTCTTTTTGTAATATTTGTCCAATTAAAAAAAACTGTTAATTATTTAAGCAATATTCATAAACAAATTCACAGTTTGACCATTTTTTCATAATAAATATTTTTTTTGTTGAATTAAATAAGAAGCTAAAGTCAACACATATACCTTGGTTTTTTAGTTCATTTTGCAAACAAAATGATATTTATTATAGAAAAATGGTCAAACTGTGAATTTGTTTATAAATATTGCTCAAATAATCAACAGTTTTTGTTAATTGGACAAATATGACAAGAAACTCCTTTTTGTCATATTTGTCCAATTAGCAAAAACTGTTGATTATTGAAACAATATTTATAAACAAATTCACAGGTTGACCACTTTTCCATAATAAATATTTTTTTTGCGGAATTAACTAAAAAACCAAGGTCTTTATATATGTGTTGATGGAAGGTGTGGTGGGTTCTTGGTCATTGGGTTTTCGGGTTATCAAATTATTTATTTATTGGGTATCGTATCTCAACACGTTTTCCTAATTAGAAAAATATGACAAGAAGGAATAATTAGCAAGTCATTTCTTGTTGAGTCCGTAAAAAATTAATATTCATTATGGAAAAATGGTCAAACTGTAAATTTTTTTATAAATATTTCTTAAATAATCAACAGTTTTTGTTAATTGGACAAATATGACAAGAAGGAGTCATATGTAAGAAATTTCTAGTTTATTACAAGAAAAAAATAAGCCTATTCATGTAAAAATGGCCAAAATATACACTTGTTTATGAAAATTGTTTAAATAGTTAATATTTTTTATCAATTTAAACAAAATTTCAGCCAGGACTCACTGGCAATACATTTTTAGTTGGTTCCGCAAAAAAATTGGGCCTATTCGTGAAATAATCTTGAAAATGTGAATTTGTTCATAAATATTCTTTAAGTAATTAACAGTTGTTGTTAATTTGAAAAAAATGACAACAAGGAGTCTTTGGCAAGACATTTTTGGTTGATTCTACAAAAAAATTGAGCCTATTCATTGTGACATATGAAAACTGTGTATTTGTATTTGTTTCTCTCATATTTTATATAAAAACTATGAATTTCAAACAACGAGAAATTTCAAACTATCATTGCAAATCACGAGAAAATGGCTTTTATTTATTAAATTATTTAAAATATTATGAAAAATTTTTTTTCTTACTCTAACCTACTGGAAATTTTTGCTAGACAGTTATCACTGACTTAAGCTCTTTTTTAGTCAATTGAAAGATTTAAAAAAAAAGGTACATCTGAAAAGTTAGGAAAAAAAATTGTTTATTTTGTTGTTAAATAAAAAATTTTTGTTTAGCCAAAGTGAATTTTCTACACCGACTCGTTATACCTGGAAGCCTTACGGTCATTTAAAAAAAAGCCTTACGGTCATTTAAAAAAAGTCTTACGGTCATTTAAAAAAAAGCCTTAAGGTCATTTAAAAAAAGCCTTACGGTCATTTAAAAAAAAGCCTTACGGTCATTTAAAAAAAAATACATCAAAATCCATTGAAAATTGGCTTGTAGACAGACTTTTGTCCACAAAAAAGTATTTTTGGCCACACTGTGTGGCGTATGTAATAGTGCACAAAAAAGATCGAAAATACAAGATGTAAAGTAAAACTTATCCAAAATCGTGTCTATGATTTCGAATGATGCTCATTTAAGTAAGTCATGAATAAAAATTAAGAAGACCCCTCTTTTCAATAGAATCGCATACGTTGTAGAGGCCAAAAATATAATTTTTTTTTTAAAACTGGGATCATGCTTGCAAAAATATGTGTTGTTACTGAAGGTCTGAGTGTATTATAAAAAATATTGTAGCGGTACCAAAAAGCTTTCATAGAAAAATTTTTTTTTCAAAATTCCAAACATTTTTTATATTCCTTTCTAATTGCCAGAATTGACTCCCTATTTTTTTTAGAACCGCTGTGATATCTTGTACAATATATATTTGAACCATCGAAATTGATTAAGCCATTTTCGAGAAAATTTAATGTTTCGATTTTTCAAAATTTTTTTATAACTTTTGTAAAAATTTTTTGTTTGAAGTTGGCACTTGGGGTCAGTTACTCGTATAATAGTAGAAACTTACCACCCAAATATGAACCAAATATCTGTATGCTGACCCAGCTATGGCCTTTCCCATAGAAGTGAAGAATATGCTTAACAACTCTTATTCTTCACTTCTTAAAGTACTTGCTTTTAATTGAAAAGCGGAAATAAAACCACAGACTGGAACAAAAAAAATACAGATTCTAGCATTTCAAGAGGTCAGGAACTGTCTCGAGGAATTTTGGCAAATAAACTTGACGAGGTAGATTCACCGTGAACGTCCCAATCGTAAAATTCGTGGAAATTGCGAACATTTCTGATTCCGGGTTGGTTGTAATTGGTTCCACGTCGAAACGGCTCGATGGTCGCTAAAAAGCGTAAAAACGATGTGGTCCTCGGACAGGCGGGAAGAGAAAAGAGGAAGGGAAGAAAGAAAAAGGAAGATAAGAAAGGAAGAAGTAGAATAAGAAAAAGATTGTTATGACGAGCGGGTAGAACTAGCTTTTGTACAAGGTTAGCTGAACTTTTGCAAGGGTTAGGACAGACGTCGTGATTAGCATGTCCTCGTGGAAGGCACACCTGGCGCACGTGTTTTGCTTGGTCCATGGTGTTTCAATGGAATACCGTGTGCTCATTGTGGTTCACTTCGTACAATGCATTTATTTTGCAATGACTCCGACTGACCATACGTGTTTGACTTACATTTCCACGCACAATCTCCACCGGGTTTCACTATTTGTTTTCTTTCCCTTTACTGCTTGGTGTTTTGTTTTTTCTCTTTCAGAGGTAATTAAGATTTGCCTATAAACATTTATTTTGAATATTAACGTGCTCTAGAATACAAGCATCAATTTTTAGCAATCCAGAACCTTCAGAAGTCTTAAATCTTTTTAAGATATTTCAGATTTTAAAATCTGGACAAGTGTACCAAGTATACCAAGTATACCAGTATACCAAGTATACCAGTATACCAAGTATACCAGTATACCAAGTATACCAGTATACCAGTATACCAATTGGACCAGTATACCAAGAAACGTAACGTCTTTTAATTAATTTAAAATCCATGTCTCACACAATCAGGGGTACGAACGAAATTAATTTATGTCGCTTAATTTCGTTCGGACATTTTTCGATATTTTCCGGTTATTTCTATAAATTCAAAATAATTTGGCGAAATATTCAACTGAATGTAAGAAAGTATTGATATATTATAAAAATACCGAGGCACAACCTCTAGATTATGAGGCATTTTAGTTTTATACAGAAAAGAACGAAAAGAAACATAACGAGAGTTTTGTTACGTTTCTTTTCGTTTCTGTCGACGTAAAACTTTGATGACACACAATTTTGACATTGTAACTCGGTGGTTCTATAATATTGCAGCACTTTCTCATACTCAGCTGAATATTTAGCCAAACTATTTTGAATTTGTAG
>JBAGKK010509418.1:0-14109 GCA_037177015.1 Euceroptres primus | reverse complement strand
ACCTAGGTTTACTAACATCATATTTTATAAAAGAAGGATCTTTAAACTTCATATAACTAGCTAAAAGGATATTTTGCTTGTCATAATCTGCCAGTCCCCAGAAATTTGAATACAATTTTTTTTGGTCTACAATTCCAATCTTTTCAAAACATTTTTTATTCTTGCAGCAAAATTCAACAGGCTGGAATTGTTTGGATTTAACAGGCTTTTGAGATGTTGATACATATTTTTTACTCCACAAATATAAGAGAAGTATATAAATTTAAAGTAGTATATAAATATAGAATATGTAAAATAAAATAATATATAAAAATAATGAAGAATATTATCTTCAAAATCAAAAATTTATTTTATATTCACTTTTACAAGTACTGAAATTTTTATCTCTTCAAATGAAGTATGCATAAATACCTTGTTTTTTTTTGCTTTGCTAATATTCTTAGCCCAACTTTCTTCATTTCTTGTTCTTTTTCTACCTCCAGTTGGAGTTTCTGACAAACTCGATGACATTTACTTTAACTATTCACTTTCAGCATTTATAGATATTTTTTCTTAGGAATCAAATTCAGTGTTCTCTAAATTTTGAGAGACGTGTGTTACTTTCCTAGCTAATTTTCAAAATGAATTAGAGATACACTCGGTTTTTATTTACATTATGTTTCTAGTATACACTCAGGGACCGTTTCAGACGGAAGCAAAGGAGGCGCCCGCCCCCGGGCGCAAAAGGTGAGGGGCGGCCGCTTAAAGAAAACTTTTCATATACTTAATGACAGGAATAAGAATTCTAAAGTTTCTTAATTTAGATCCTAGGAAAGTCTAAAATCTAAACGATAAGTTTATTGTATTGCAAAGGGCAAGGGGCGGCAGCTGGCCAAGAACTTTTCATATACTTAATGACAAGAATAAGAATTCTGAAGTTTCTTAAATTAGATTCTAGGAAAGTCTAAAATATAGCCTCAATGAGTTAATTACATTGCTCTGTCAATAAAACTAAATCAGCTAGTGCAGGCATCGGCAATAAAGCCATTGTTTACAAACCTAGGTGTATTCTAACAGGCTAAATGGCGTGGTTCAACCGGGCTCCGAAGTTACCACCTCTGACGCGCTCGATCAATGCTATTTGAATGTTCCTATTTTTTAAACGATTAATTTAATTAACGTAATACTTTTCAGAAAACTTCATTATATCCTAATAAACATTTCTTTCACTGGAAGTTTGGGCTTACTCAAAATTCCCTCGATAAACGAAGCGTTTGAAAATTGTTTAACATTATTTTGATACTGCTTCACAAAAAAATGTATAACTTTTTTATTTAACAAAATCAATGAATTTTTAATAGCACATTATCTTGAGCACAGTTTGAAGGACAAGTTCTCAAATTTTCAAACTAAAATATTGAGAACTTCGTCTTTCGGAGCGAGTTGAAGTGAAAATATTTAGTAAATTTTCTTCTCTGAAAAATTAAGTTTTCTTAATTTTTTACAGAAACGGTAAAAGATACAACTTTTTTGCTGGAAGAAAAAAGATGCGCCATGAAATTTCCTACAAAGTGATATGTTAAAAACTTGAATTTTCAAAAAATGATTTTCAAGCCATCAGGGGCCAGCTTGAACGGCGTGAAGCGGCCACGCAAATTTTATGCGGGGTTATAGAATCCGGAGGCTCAAATACACTCATCGCTCGTAATAAGGCCGGCCTCGGGGGTAGACGGCACTATAATAGGAACGAATAAAATCCAGTTTGACCCGGATTTAAAGCGACGAGCCAGCACTCTCATCTCAACACTCAGGACCGCGTATATCGTCTCTGAACGTACAAAAGTAAATGCACAGAGAGTCGCGATGTAAACATCTTCTGGCGGGCTTGACTGCCCGAGTGATGGCGCCGTCGCGACAGAAGCAGTCGTGCGTGAAGAACCTTGAATAGAAAACCTGTTCGTCTCGAATAAATTTAGCAGTTACAATATTGCTATAATCCAAAAATTGAAAAAAAATTTACTTATAAACGAAAAAATCCAAGATTCAAAAATTTTAGACGAAGACATATTTTGTTTAAAGATGATTACAAACATTCTATTGCTTTTTATCAACTAAATACCACCTGGTATTTAAAAAAATTATGTATTGAAAGTCATTTATTACTTAAAAAACAGGGATCAAAATTAGTGAAACTTTCGAATTTTTTAAATTTACTTTTTGTTATATCAAAAAATTTAATCAATCAACCTAAGGTTTTTTTTGTAGAAAAAGGTATTCAGTAAAACCATCAAATTTAGAGCAAATCTTTTTGACTATAACCAAAATTGGAAAGAAAAAAAATCTAAAACCATTTTTGAGGAAAGTATAAAATCAAAATAAAAATATTTCTTCTTAGCTGATCCGGCTCAAAACTTGACAAATTTTGGACACTATGTAGGCTTATAACTCCTCCAAAGGAGGGGTTGCAATAAGGCCGTTTTTTGGCCCCAAACTGATTACGTTCTCCTTTTATACTTGTGCATTATTTTGGTCCACTTGAACGGAAAAAATAGTGATTTTGCATTCGTGTTTCTCAATACAAATTTCCCAATTATCTCGACGAATATTGATTTTTTGGGAAGACTCTTTATACAAAAGTTATAGATCTTGAAAAATGGAATTTTTTTTTGTTCTTGAATATTTTTCCCTAAGATCAACAATTTCTGAGAAAAAAGACAAAAAAACAGTTTTTTATGTCTGACTTCAGCTCCTGTTTTCGACCTGAGGACAATTTCAGACATTCCTCAAACTTACATATTTCATTTATTTTGAGAAACAGAAACTTTATAGAAAGTATTGTGATTGGCGCTTAACGGAGTAAACAATATCCCCTTATTGAAACCCCTCTTTTCGTGACCCTAGCCCAACTCGTTTGCAAGAAATGTTTTAAAAAGTGTTGTGGACATACACACCCCCCCACACACACACGTGTTTTTAAAACCTCATTTTCGGATTCCTGGGGTCGAATTTGGTCGAGAAATGTCAAGAAATGAAATTCGAAAATTTTTATCGTTTCAAAGCTTCCTTTTATGAGGAAGCAGCGTTAATAGAAATCGACAAAAACCGAATTTTTAATCTTTATGACTGTTGCACTTGGCATTAAAAAATAGTGCAGTTATTCTTACTACATAAGCCAACTTGTGTATATGCTTTTATTTCGATCTAAAAAAATTTGCTATTTTTGACCCGCCCTACTAGGTACGCCATCAATTTATTATACATCAGAAAACACAAAAAATTAGTAAGATTTAACATATTAAATGTGAACCACAGTAATTGATATCTTTACACATAGAATGTTATCAAATGTTTAGCTAGAGCCTTAGCTACAAATCAAATATGTAACTGAGACACTCCTATACTATCGTTCAAGCTTCTATTGAAAATAATATAAAGGAAAAACAAATGTAACTTATATGTATATATATATATATATATATATTCTTACCCCTTGTGACATAACTCCCAAAATGAAATCCATGAGTTTCTGTAGACCAATTCGTCTAGCTGAGGCGCGTTTTCTTCTCTTTCGATTAGGAACATCGATGTTAATAGTAGTATTTTCAAATATTTCTCCTCGATCGTCTGTCGCAACTGCCAGTAACAAGGATTGGTCTTCGCTTAAGCAATAGCTCAAGTAAAGTACAGTGCATTCTTCTGGACCAGCAATTCCGAAAGATTCTGGTGCTTCGCTTTTTGCCCGCAACGGAGCAAGAACATATGCCGGTGCATATAATCGATAGGGTGCTTTATTTCGTTCCTGATGTAGAGTGGCAAGAGAATTACTAAATGACTGAAAATGATTTATCCATGGCTAATCTTTTTTCAGCTTTTCTTTCGATGCCAAAGGTAATGTATTTTCGATTAAAATCAAAGAAAAGAAACAAACACTTACATCTTTACTTTTCAGGAAAAGATCCGCAGCGGCCGCAGTACCGAAACCAGTGAGACTTTTAACAGTGGAATTATGATTGAGAAGTCGTCGACCTTGCAGGAAGACTGTTAAAGCTAATGCTCTCATTTCATCCTGAATTTTTCGCTTCTCACGAGCTCGACCCAATTCCATTACACTTTCTAAAGATATTAACTGAGAAGTTAAAATAGAAAATGTTAATACTTAATACAATACGGAGCGACTTTTTGTAGAAATATTTGCTATCACGGTATTTTTAATTTACAAAAGAGTCGTTAGATTTTATGAAGTTTAAAATTCTGGAGGAAAATTCACTTTTCAACAATTCATTAAAATTCCAAATGTGGACATTCATAAGAAAAGGGGTCAGTTGTCGCATTCTAGTTTCCACGATATTCGCATTTTTTATTAAAAGAAATGATAAAACGTTTATGGTACTTGCAACATTCAACCGCTATTTTCTCAAAATTCTGTTTGACGGATTTCCAATTTATTAACTTAAAACAGAATTGGAAAAAGACCTGCCGGAATGCTGGACTGAGATATTATTAGAAATTAAGAAGATAGAAATTCAAGCTACAAAAGCAAGCCAAGAGGTAAAAACCATTAAACGTGGAATCGAAAAGGTGTAAGTTGCTGTGAACGAATTAGAAGAATTGAAAGAGAATTCAGAAAACTGGAAAGATGAAACTAAGACACATGATTCAGGCAATAATTTAATTTCACAAACAATAGTGCTGAAGGAAATAAGTATCATGGTGTTGAGCTTGCCAGAAGAACCAGCTCACATTAAAAATAATAATTTGATACGTATTTTTAAATAATAGCTACAGAGGAGAGTGGATGGATATCAATGAGCCAATGCAAACAGTGGATATTTTAGATTATCTGAAGAATAAGTGAAGTACTATTCAAATGGAAAGTTATAAAAATGAAGGGTGTCGCTGCAAAACGGCGTACGTGCCTTTTGCCATAAGGTTTATTTTAATCAGGGGTATGTATCAGATGTAGTCCAGTTGCCCTATAAAAAAAGTGGTCATTTTTAATGTAATTTAGTCCTGAAGGTTTACGACAATTTCTGGTAGTGTTGGCATGCAGTTGTAGAACCAAGAACACAAATTTTGCACCAAAAAATTTGAGTCTCTATTGTTAAGCAACCGTTGAAAGTAGCAAAAACAGGTATTTTGTTTATCGCAACGAACGAAAGTCTGGAAAAGAAAAAAGTTCACTTCAAAAATGTAAGTTTTAGAGAGATCTTTAAATTCATGGGTCGCATGTTATGACCTGTTCATTTGTTGACTTGGACAAAAATAAAAACCGTCCAAATCGCCTTTTTTTAAACATGCAATTAATCAAGTAACAATTCCGAAACGTATAGAAAATATGCCTTTCATCACTCTTACAAAGTGTGCAAAATTTAAGCCTGAAATAATTATTAATTATCGCAAATGTGATTTGTTATTAAAATAATAAATGTTTTTTCATGGATTTAACAATCGTTTGGCCGATTTAATATCAACCACGATCCATGATTTTTATTCTAGAAAATCTGTACTATGATATGCATGTAATAGCAAAGCGACTTTTTATAATTAACTTGCATAAAAGTGGCTTCACAGAGATAAATTCGTTTTTGCCGCATAAACAAATGAAATAGGTCCGATAATTTTCATTGTATGAAATCGGGCTAAAAACCATTCGACAGGAGCTAATGTTTCACGGGTTTTAAACAAAAAAATATTGTTGTACATCAATTTGTTGCTGAGATAGTTTTCGTTTCTAAAAAAAAGTACTGCTGCTACCATTTTTAACATGTAGAGCTCAAGTTTTAACCGAACATAGAAGAAGAGTGGTACTATTTCTTATAATTTTTACGAAGCTGTACATGGTATTTTTATTGTTTACAATCGTGTCTGATTGATGGTGAAGGATTGACGCAGCTCGCGGAGGCGTAGAAGAGAAGCTGCGCACGCGCGGATGGCACTAGCTCACGATCGCACCGGATTTGAATTGGCACGTTCAAATTGCAACAAGTTTAAATATCTCAGCAACTAGTTTACGTATCAAGATCTTTTTTTTTTAAATTTGGGGTAGTTTTCGGAGGTAGTGGTCGGAAAAAATCTGTTCCCAAAATTATTTTTTTAACCACAAAGAAAACCTTAATTACTTATTGTAGTACATCCTAGGGATCTCAAGGAATAAAAATTTCATAATAAATTAATTTTCAAAGTGGCTTATGCAAAGTAGGGACTTTTCAAATGGGTACAAAATTAGGTTCTGTTTGAAAGACGTTATACTTTCTATTGAATTAATTTGAATAAAATATCGTATAAGCAGGTTAAGGTGTAAATAATCCAGAGTTTACAACGAGTGC
The DNA here is from genome assembly GCA_037177015.1 of Euceroptres primus. Taxonomy (NCBI): domain Eukaryota; kingdom Metazoa; phylum Arthropoda; class Insecta; order Hymenoptera; family Figitidae; genus Euceroptres; species Euceroptres primus. Next base: position 7,804 of record JBAGKK010509418.1, on the reverse strand, counting down.
AGGGAACTTTGAGTTAACTGCAAAGTTTTAAACGTATCTCCAATCAATATCCTTCTAATTATTTATTTGCTTCCGTAAAAATATTACGATTCAAAGCATTTGGAGCTTCAATTGTAAGTATTTTTACCTCTTTTTTAGTCGTAAAATTTAAACAAAAGGTCAAATTTCCAAAAATAGCAACTTTAAAAAATATTTACTTAGAAAAAATCTTCCACTTGATAAAAATAATTTTTTGCAAATGAAAATAGGTATCAGATTTCAAGTTTTGATGTAAATTTTTACAATGGCACCGAATATCGAATCAAGAAAATTTCATAGAAAAGAACTAGTTGAGATATTGCAACAAACAAAGAATTCAATAAAAATACCAAAAACCAACAGAATTTTTCGCGTTTCACTTCTGATTATTATCAATGACAGAAGTCGTCTAGAAAGATAGAGACGTTTCTCGAACCCTTACGGAAAGAAATTACTTAACAAGCCTAGTGGTATTTTCGCAAATGTTTGATATCGACTAGATATCACGGAATGTGTGATAATAATTGAGAAACTTAATTTAAGTATCAGTAAAAGAGCACTATAAGTAAATATCAGTTGATTAATATAAATTAATTGTCATTCTGAACTTCAGTTTTGATTCTAAATGTAACCTCTAAAATTTTCCTAGTCTTGACAGTTAGTATTCAATAAATGACAATTTAGTTTCAATATCAGTTACTAATTAATCTGAATACCATTTTTTAATTCTAAGTTGAGATTCATAAATACTAGCACAGACTTTAATGTAACATTCGTGATATTAATTATTATTCCAAGTAGTCGCGAAAATACTACTAGCTCCTTTAAGTACTTTCTTTCCGTAAGGGAAGATAATGCTGAATGGTTGAAGAATGAAATAACATTTTTTATCCGAATTCTTCAACAAAGCCTTTATTGAATCAACTTTCTCAACCGAAAGGTCGTCCAAAAGTGAGTTTTAGTGAAGGAAGCACTCATACAAAACCACCAAAATTACTGATACGAGTATGAAAATAGAACTAAAAAGTTCAATGGATAAAACCGCTCAACGATTACTACAAAGTCAAAGCATACTTATGCAGATAATTCCACATAAACAATTAGAAAATTTGAATTTCATTTTCAAGTGGGGCTGTGCTGGTCAAAGCAAATATAAGCAGAAATTTTAAAGAGAATCTGATTCTCATACTTTTCCTGATGGAAACATGTTTCTAGCTTCTTGTGTACCATTACAATTAATATCAGGTAATGCGACTTCTGATGACAAAATAATATTCTGGCACAATCCACGTCCATCCTCTGCACATTCTTGTAGACCTATTGCCTTCTACTTTATGAAGGAATCTACAGAAGATACTCTGAAATCAAAAGAACGGATTGACAAGCAAATTCATGATCTACGTCCTTCTTTGTGTGATGTTAATGGAAAAAGAAGTTGCTTTAACTCATCATCTATTATTTACAATGATAGATGGAAAGGTTTGCAATAAAATTACATCAACTTCCAGTCAAAGGTGCTACATATGTGGCGCTTATCTGAGGGACAAGAACACTGACTGCGCCCGCAGCAAACTTAACGTTGCAGTTTGGTCTGTAGGCACTTCACGCCTGGATACGGTTCATCGAGTGCCTTTACACGTCTCTTATACACTTCTGATTCAGAAATGGCAAGTACGAGGTAATGAAAATAAGTTACAGTTTGCAAAAAATAAGAAGGAGATTCAAGAATCTTTCAGGAAAGAGATGAGATTATTCGTTAATGTCCCAAAATCTGGAGGAAGTGAAACAACTAATGATGGAAACATTGCTCGCAAATTTTTCTCAAATGAAGAAGTTGATGCAGCTATCACCGAAGTCGATCAAGACATTATCCACCGATTTTCTGTAATTTTACAGACCCTATCAAGTGGTTATGTCATTGATGACCAAGCTTTCGATGAGTACGGTTTGCAAACTGTAAAACTTTATGCAGAAAAATATTCCTTGGTACAAACTGACATGCCTCCTTCAGTCCATAAAATAAAATAAAATACAAATAAAAAAAAATAAAATAAAAATAAATAAATAATAAATATTTAAATAATAAATATTTAATAAAATAAATAAAATACTAATCCATGGTTCTGCTATAATACAAAACGCAATATCGGACAGCTAGCTTTCTGAGGAAGCTCAGGAAGCCTGTAACAAAGATGTCAAGGCCATTAGGGAGCATCGTTTTCGAAAATTTTCAAGAAAGTACACTAATGAAGATGTGTTACACGCAATGCTATTTTCATCCGATCCTGTCATTACAAGGAAGTGGGAACTTCCAAATCGTAAAAGCGGTAGCTTTCATCCCGACGTTTTGAAACTACTGAAGACCCCAAAAGAACCCTCCATATTCGCAAGGGATGCATACAAGAGTGTTGTGGTGATGGAAACCGAATAGTTCCTACTTAATTTACATTTTCTTTCATTGCAGACGTGATAATTAATTTTTTCGTCAATTGTTCCAAATATCGTGTATTCCTAGGAGAAATATACCTGTTTTAACTGAAAATTTATTTTTGACAAATCATTATTTTCTCCCGACCACTGTGGCGCTAGTTACAAATCTGTTGACGGCTTTTCAAGAAAATTATATCTAATCCCTGCAATTTCGAACTATTTTATTTATTTTCTCTAATTTTGTCATTAATTTATTGTTTATTGGATTCACTGTAACATATATTTTATTCCTTTGAAGATCTACATTTGAAAAATTACTTTTGGAAAAAAATGTTAAAGATGCCTAAAATATCGGCTAATGGCCATAGGTAATTTATGTTTTTTTTAAATCTTGAAAAATAAAGGATATTTTGTGGGAAAAAATTGCTATAGGTATTTTTTTAGCAATATTTTATTTATTTCTTTAATACTAAATTATTATTTTACTTTAGAAGTAATCCTAATATCTAAGTATTAATTCAGTTGCGCCTCTTAACGACGACGGCATAGATATACAGATTAAGAGGTGCAAACTTTAAAAATATGTAGATATAAGTATTATTTGTAATATATAATAATAATAAATTAGTGTTAAGTAAACAAAAAGTTTTGAAAAAAGAATAACTACATCACTTTTCCCCACAAAATATCCTTTATTTTTCAAGAATAAAAAAAAGTAGATTTCGCATGGCTATTGGACGATATTATATGTGTAAGCATTTTTTACATTTTTTTCCCCCAAAAATAATTTTTTAAACGTAAATCTTCCAAAGAATAAGATAAATGTTATAGTGAATTCAATAAACAATAAATAAATGACAAAATTAGAGAAGGTTAGTAAAATAGTTCGAAACTGCAGGCATTAGACATAATTTTCTTGAGAAGCCACCAACAGATTTGTAACCAGCGCGGAAAGCTACCCCAAATTAAAAAAAAAAGATCTTGATAAGTAAATTAGTTGCTGAGATATTTAAACTTGTTGAAATTTGAAAGTGCCAATTCAAATCCGGTGCGATCGCGAGCTAGTGCCAGTCGCGCGTGCGCAGCTTCTCCTTCTACGCCTCCGCGGACTGCGTCAATCCTTCACCATCAATCAGACCCGATTGTAGGCAATAAAAATACCATACGTAAAAATTATAACAAATAGTACCACTCTTCTTCCATGTTCGGATAAAACTTGAGCTCTACATGTTAAAAATGGTAGCAGCAGTACTTGTTTTTAGAAACAAAACCTATCTCAGCAACAAATTCATGTACAACAATATATTTTTGGAAAATGAACACCTGTCAAACGGTTTTCAGCCCGATTTCATACAATGAAAATTATCGGACCTATTTGATTTGTTTATGCGGCAAAAACGAATTTCTCTTCGGAGCCACTTTTATACAAGTCGCTTTGCCGCTACATGCATCTGATAGTACAGATTTTCCAGAGTAAAAATCATGGACGGCACTGAGTGTACCATGTTTCCCCGAAAATGCTCAAGGTTATGTCGTCATCTACCTATACATATGGGGTATTATTTCTTAAATGTCCCAACCCAAAATATATTGATAGGATGCATATGGGGCATTATTGCTCATATGTCTCAACCCGTAAATCGGAGATAACCGATCGGGTTCAAACTTAGGCTAAGTGTTGTCCTACTAGATGGTAATTTTACCAAAAAATATTTTCCTGTCTTGTCAAAAAGTAGCCGAGTTAGAGGGGATGAAATTTTTAAGTTTTTGGTGGATAATCTCTGCTGCGAGAATATTTGCTCCATTCATAAATATTTTTCAAAAATTTAGCCTGGGTGTTTTTCGATGGATTTTCTCATGATCTTTCGATTAATCATACGCATTTTTTGAAAATTTCAAAATTGGACCTTGATTTATCAAAATAAAAAACAACCGACGTTTGCTGAAACAGGGCTCCTTTTATTTCTTTAAAAATAATCTAGAAAGACAACTGAGATTTTTTACAATAAAATCCTTGAAAAGCGATGAGGACTTTATTTTTGTTTTCAAGATACTAAATTTTGAGTAACCTGATCTTCTGAAAAAAATTTCCTATAGGCGCAAAATTACGGCAAATTTTTTTCAGGTACAGTTTTTGATTTAAAAAAATAACAGGAGCCCGTTTTTAGCAAACGTCGATTTTATTTATTGATTTTGATAAATTATTAAGGTCATAACTTGTTTGGACGATGCAATGACAACCATATAATCAATGCAAAAGAGGATTCAGACATGAACTGCAAATTGGCTAACCTTAACTTTCCGTTCAGAGACAGAGGTACGCCGACGAGAAAAGAGGGAGAAAGGAAACGAAAAGCGAGTCAACCTATCCAACCTCTCACTCACTTTTTTCCTCTTCATCTCCGTCATTCTCACAGTAAAAATGGAGTACCGACATGTTTCGAGGTCAATTTACACCTCATCAGGGTGGATATAAGGGTGTTACAGGTTAAAACAATTTTTTATGATGTGTAAAACAATATGCATTTTTTCTATCATTATAACAAAGTGCTTTTTTACAAAAAAATTTTTTTCCATTATAACAAAGTTGTTTTTTACACAAATTTTATAAAACTATCAAACGCCTTGTTATATTTTGCCAGATCTTTTTTCAAATTAATTGCATTGTTCCCTTCCCTCTTTATGAACAGCATCTGAGTGAATTCCCTCCTTCTTTGATGTCTTTCATGATGCAAAATTTTAACATCTTCCCAATTAAAATCATGGCCATGTGTTAGTGCATGTTTGGACAGAACATTATGATACTTCGCATTCCCGTATAAATTGCTCTGATGTTCATTTCTTCTCATTTTTAACGTCCTTCCTGTCTGTCCTATGTACGTTGCATTACAATCGCTACATTTAACTTTGTAAATGACCCCTTGCTTCTCTAGTTTGTCATACTTATATTTTCCCAGTTTAATAATTTTATCACTCTTGAACGGAACACGATAAATAGTATGCAAGTTAAGTTGTTCCAAGAGTTTTTGCAATATTTCTGTAATCTTTCCGAAATAGGGCAAAACTACAGTATTAAATCCATTGAAGTCTGTAGGACCATTATCACCCCTTATTATCTGTTTAAGGGCGTGTGATACGTTATTATGTCACGAATTACCGACAGGGTATAAAAAATTTTCGGCAATCCTATTTTTAGGCAAACAAATATATCAAGTTGAAAAAAATCAGTTTGAAAAAAAATTTTTTCAAAATAATTTTTTTTAAACTTTTGAAAAAATATCACATAACATATGTGCCCTATAATATTTTCTATCATTCTTTTAAGTTTCAACTTGATATCTTCGTTTGTTTAAAAATAGGATTACCGAATATTTTTTATACCCCGTCGGTAATTCGTGACATCATAACGTATCACACCTCCTTAATTCTATTCCCAATATGTTTTTCACTGAACGCAGTTGGATAATGATTCAAATAAAGAATTTGTTTGCTAATTTCAATATTTTTCTCATGGAACCTAGGGTCTGCTAGGTTTAAAGCTCTGTCCACCAAATTTTTTTAACTCCCACTTTAGTTTGTATTGCATGGTAAGAAAGAAAGTTCAATGTTCGCCCTGAGTATGTAGGCTTCCTATACTAATCAGTAATAATAACCCCATCTTCCAACCTAATCAGAGTTAACAATTAATCTCAAATACAAATTAACGCATGTCTCAAATATCGCCAGCGCACCATTTATCGTATCTTGTGATTAAACAAAAACAAAAATGAATTACTAATTTAGTAATATAATAATAAAAATAAGTGATATTACAGACTTAAACAACTTTTTCTCACATACAAGGAATAGTTATATACCGTTGAGATATAACAACAACATTTCTAAAACTTTATTTAAATATGAAGGCCATTGAATTCACAGATGCCCCGTAGTAAGTGATTTTCATATTCTGGATGCTTCGAATGAACTTTGTGCTTCTTCCACACTTCTTTGAAATCAAAATAAACTGATTCCATCGATTGTTCACTGTACACACCTAAGCCCGACTTATGTTTTTCGCAAAACTCTGTAGTATGCCAGAATACGGCATGAACTTTCGGTGTTACTGGTATTTCTAAATTCATGTAACTGATCTTAAACTTATGAATTCATTTTCTGTAGTTTGGTACTAAGGTTTTACCAAAACGTGCATGTAAAATATCACGGAAATCACTTAAGGCTTGAAAATATTTTAAACACCCAACAAGTCATCAAGCTTGATGACTTACGTAAGAAATGTAAAAGAGCTGTTGGATGTTTAAAATATGTTCAAGCCTTAAGTGATTTCCGTGATATTGTACATGCACGTTTTGGCAAAACCTTAGAACCAAACTACAAAACATGCATTGATAAGTTTAAGATTAGTTACATGCATTTAGAAATACCAGTCACACCGAAAGTTCATGCCGTATTCTGGAACCTACAGAATTTTGCGAAAAACATAAGTCGGGCTTAGGTGTGTTCAGTGAACAGTCGATGGAATCAGTCCACTCTGATTTCAAAGAAGTGTGGAAGAAGCACAAAGTTCATTCGAAGCATCCAGAATATGAAAATCAGTTACTACGGGCAATCTGTGAATTCAATAGCCTTTATATTTAAATAACGTTTTAGAAATGTTGTTGTTATATTTTCTCAATGGTATATAACTATTCCTTGTATGTGAGAAATATTTGTTAAAGTCTGTAATATCACCTATTTTTATTATTATATTACTAAATTAGTAATTCATTTTTGTTTTTGTTTGATCACAAAATACGATAAATGGTGCGCTGGCGATATTTGTGACATACCTTAATTTGTATTTGAGATTATTTGTAAATATTCTATAGACTACTAAAAAGCTTAAGATGGTGAAAAATATACTTATAGAATTTTTAAGCTGCAGTTTCTATATCTTGTAAATCACATAATTCTCATTTTTTAAAATTCGAAGTCTAATATCGATTTTTTTAAAGAAAGGTTCGTTGGACGATTTTGGTTTTGAATGGAAAATGTTCCTGGGATACCACAGAATCAAATCCAACAAAAAAAAAACCCCCAGGTCGCGTAACTTTTCAATAAAAATTAATTCAAGTACATACCGCGCGTAAAACAATAACTGAAAATCAATTTTTTTGAAAACCTCCTTTTTCTTCTGTTTATAAATTTTACCATCAATTTTAAAATACATCGAGTGTAATATAAAATCAATTGCATCCAAGAACTGATTCTGTGTAATTTTAATCCGATTTTCAATCAACTTCCATCTTTTTTTAATCGAGTACTTTACTTTTTCCAAAGGAATATTAGGAAACATTGCAACTACATCAGAAGAAAC
>JBAGKK010509417.1:15862-33422 GCA_037177015.1 Euceroptres primus | reverse complement strand
TTTCAACTTTCGGTACTGAGTCGGTACTAAACCCAGTACCGTTTAAGTCCCGTTTAAGTACCGTTCTGTCGACAGGGTAAGAGACAGCTGAAAACGGTTATCATTTTTAGAATAAATAAATAATAATAATAAGTAAATAATAAGTAAGAAATATAAAGAAGTGAAGACGTAAAAGATAAGTATAATATTGATGTGATTAAATAATATAAATAATTTGGGAATTGTAAAAGGGGATTAGCGACGACCCTTAGGCCCCTTAGGGTTTTATGACACCCCGATCCTTCATCGAAACGAAAGGTCGATCACCCTATTACAGCTGTTCCAAATCTCAGCACCGACTTTGGTCCAAAATCATTCAATTCGGTACGTAAACGAACCTAAACCAGTCTTGTACCGTTTCGCAGTACCGATTAAGTACCGATCCATCATCAGGGCACACTTTTCTTTTGGTGTGCCTTTAGATTTTTAACCTTGTCTCGTTTTTAAATCAATATAACAATATAAAATCATTTTAATGATGACAAGAGTATGACATGATCTGTCATGTCGCCATTATTTCAGATACCAATATACATATGTACTACCAAATAATAATACAAAAATCTCAAATTATAGTAGTTCCTTTACAACTTATAGTGTTTTATTATAATTAATCATTTTATTCATAGCTGAAAAGAAGCATAACTAACCAAAGCAATTTTCAAAAAGCAGTTCCGTAAGTTCTCTTTTTGTGTATTTCCTGAAGTTCTTCTTTGCGACCTTCTCGCTGAGGAGAAGATCAGCTCCGGCTGATTTACCCAGGCAATGAGCTTCGCCTTTTTTTCTCAACCTCATTCGATTCGTATATTTCAATAATACGAGAATCCCACGTCCTACGAAATTTCAAAAGTTTAAACTTTTGAAAGTCACTAACTTTCTTCTCAACTCTGAAGTAAAGTATTTCTCAAAACTGAATCACTTTGAGTTTATGGACACTGTTTTCAGTTTCAGATGCTTGCTACTCAGATAGAACACTACGTGTGAACTGACACGTATTGGCCAAGATCTCTGTTTTATAAGTCCGTCGATCATTTCTAGTTGAGGGATTTCTTGTCTCTTGAATTGTGACGTGATGAACGATATCAGTTCTGAGTATCACCAGACACCAAGCTCCTTGTTATACTTTACGAAGTCATCGACGTCAAAGTTGACCTTATCGTCACTCTGATTTCATTATCTAGCGCCAAAAGTTCGCAGGGAGTCCCACAGATTTGCCATAAGCAAAGCTGTTTTGCGCAATTATTCTTATGTTATCATAATGTTTAAAATCTCAAAACACAGTTCGGTTATTAGTTCAGGGATTAAGGAAAATTGTCATTAAATAGATGTTGATAGATTTTTTAATTGACCAACAATTTTTTTTTTTATTTGGAAAAATTAGTTAACTATTTTTTTCTCAGAAACCTAAAGGAGAGTATTTCGTTTTTATTTCTGAGGAAAAATAGATGCGCATTTTGCAATTTAAATTTTATTTTCCGACTAATAGAGAAAGTAATATTTATTATGTATCTTTAAGAATGTTGCTCGGAATGTTGGAAAAAATTGCTTCCTCGCGTTCAAAAATCTTGAATTACAAAACAAGTTAAAAATTTATATGCAAACTCTTGAAAAAAACCCAAGAATCCACCGACCAAATTTTGACAAACACCATAAAATGTTTGAATTTTGAATTTGATTTCGGTTTAATTTAAATTTCTTAAATTTTAAAAATTTATCTTCATGATTAAAAGTTGTAAGAATAATTTTTGTGCAAGGTGAAACAAACCACTGATGAGAGCCACCATTGTGCGCTGAAACGTTTGGTTCAATTCAAAATTAATTGAATTATTTATTCTGATCTTAAAACCAAAATTATCATCCAACATTATAAACGATTATTTTCATCGAGGGTCAATACAATCCCCCACTGAGAATAAAACAAAATATCAGAAAGTCATATTTGGCCCACCCTTTTTTGCAACGTCTTTCTCAAAATTTCTTTATAAAGTTAAGTGAAATATAAATAGAAATTCAATTTCCTTACAATAAAAAATATGTTTTTATCGTTTTTGATTATAATACATTCTTGGAGGCCTGGACCATTCCTAGAGTAACATCATACAGTATAGCAATACAAAGTAGCAATTAATGTTTTATATTCATTTATCATTTCTCTTGATGGGTGACTTAAGAAAAATAGATTTTTATTTCTGAGAGATAACAGAAACTTACAAATATTGTAGAATCATCATCCCTGTCAGTATGCATTTTTGAATATCAATAACCAGTTATTTTTTATTCAGATTTAGCAGTTCAAAATGAAATGAAAATTGAGTTTCTTATTAATTTAATGATTTTCTGAGTATCCAAGAATATAAATCAAAATAATTAAATTAATGAAACAATGCAAATGTAGTTTTCTGAACTCTGGTTGGGTCGAAGTGCTTCTTCACTTATCATTTTCCTGTGGATACTTCTTACTTTTTTTCAAATGCATTTACTGCAGTTTGCCTAGTGTCAGCGTAATTCATTGTCTTAATCAGGCTAATTACAGACGTGATCTACTTTTCATAGTTATCACACAGATTGAATTTGTTCATCAATAGGAATAAGAAAGAATAAAAGCCAACTGAAAAAAATTACATTTGACTTATGACACCGAGATATTGTATTTTAAATAAAGAATTGTCTGCTGCAGAAAAATCGAATTTTTGCAATTGATGATAAAATTAATTTTAACACATTATACTTTGTTCAGTAATATTTTCTCTTATCTTCAGCACGTGTACTCTGGACAAGAAAAATAGGGTTCAAGAGCTACTAAATAGAGTTTACAGATGGTTTATAATAATAATTATAACAATAATTGAAAATTAATAATTATCATCAACAACTTTATCTTTGTAATAACAGTTTTTTTGGTTTTAGTGACAAAGTATAAAAGTGGATAAAATAAAATAATGAGATGGAAATAATTTCTCGGTGGGAACTTGAAATCTCGGAGAACAAAATAAACTTTATGACACTCTTCCATATTCCCTTGGTACTCTTATCATACTAAAAATATATATTATTTTTCCTCTGTGAGGTTATCTGCAAGGCATGTGGTCGCGCACAAATGTGAGGCCAAGCTTCTCTTTCTGATAATGTGATTTTCATCAGTTACGTCTTTGCTCGTCTGAAAATTGTATTTAAAAGCTTCTTGACCATGGAAATCAATTCCAATGAACTTGACGAAGAGAACGACTATGATGCAATTTTTATTTTAATTTAATTACGGAAAAACTAAATTTTATATTTATGAAAAAACAAAAGTTAATGGTTTATTATTTACAGGAGATTGTTTTAAAAACACATTAAGTCCAAAATAATGTAGAAGATTTTTTATTAAGGTGACTACAATATTTTAAGAATCTCTATAATTAAAGTTGGAGTCTTTATAATCGACTTATTACAAAATAGACTGGGCATCAATTATATAATAATGTAACAACTTTTTATTGATTACCTTCATATAATTTAGATATTTCTAACCAACATTAGGGAAGTTTTTTAAAACTATTTTTTCATATTTTCTCAAAAACACTAAAATGAATATATTACAGGAGATAAATTATTTTTCGACAATTTATCTTCACAGTATTAAACGTATCAGTTCTCTTTCTCGTAGCCATGGGTCCATGATGGTTTTCGTTTTTCAACGAAGCTTTTAATTCCTTCTTGTGAGTCTTTTAATTTTAAATTTCCGACCATAATTTCTGTTCCAAGAGAATAGGCTGTCGATATATCAAGATCTATTTGCTCGTATAAAAATCTTTTTCCGAGTTGTATGACTGATCGACTTTTCGAGTTAATGGCATTCGTAATTTTCTGAAGTTCCTCTTCTGTAAATATAAATTGGATTAGCAGTGGATGGTTTGTTAATTGAAGAAAAACTTTCAAAAATAATTTAAAAAATTCTGTATAAGGTGATTTTTTCATTTAAAAAATTACAGTACTTAAAATAATGAAATTTTACCAAGTTTATCATCAGGTACAACTTTGCTAACAAGTCCTGCTTCATAAGCTTCCTGTCCCGAAATTGGTAAGCCCGTTAATAACATGTGGAATGCAACTTTCCTAGAAACATTTCGAACCAGAGGAATTCCTGGAGTTGAACAAAATATTCCAAAATTTGCTCTGAAATTAAATATTAATATTTTATTAAAAACTATTCCTAGATGTTCCAAATATTGCAAATGAATTGCAGTAAAATTGTTTTCCAATTACAAATTGAATTTGTTACATTAACAAAAACATTTAATTTATTTTTATGAATATTTATTTTAGATATTTGGATTTATTTTCTATTTTTTAATAAATAATTTTAATTTTCAGAAATTCCGTACCCAGGGGTTGAAAAGCTGCTTTTTTGGGTGCAGATTGCTATATCACAGGCTGAAACTAATTGACATCCAGCTGCAGCTGCCAAGCCGTCAACTGCAGCAATCACAGGTACAGGACAATGCATAATTTCCTTCATAAGAACTTCGCATGTTTCGAATATTGACTGGTGCTGACTGTTACCATTTTTTGACGTCTAAACGACGCAATTATTAATTCCTCTGTGATAATGTATCGATTTCATTTTTCTCAACCCAAATTGACGGCTTGGAAAGCAGAACCGACGGAGCGCTCGAGCAGTAGGCAGGAGTGGGGAGGACGCGTAGAAAACGCGACGAAACTTTCGTGGCGTTTTCTGCGTGTCATCCCCACTCCTGCCTACTGCTCGAGAGCTCCGTCGGTTCTGCTTTCCGAGCCCTCAATTATAAAACAAATTCTCTAATAAAATTATAAGATAAATATTAATTAGAGAAGAAATTAATTTCTTTTCAATGCTGATATTTATAATAATGGGAGCGTGCATATATTATTTTCTTCCATATATTATCTCTGGATTTTAACGAAGATTTCTGATCGAATCGGTCGTTGGTACATTTCTTAAGTGCCCAAAAATAAGGTAAGCCTTATTCGATAAAAATTCAAAGAGGCAAAGCATTAAAAATTTGTTTAAATTGCAAGTTTATATCGAAATCGGTGTGAGATACGAACAAAAATGCAAGATAAAGAAATGATGTGATGACTTCCCTCAAAGCTGCGAAAAGCTTTGAGAAAATTAGACAAGATTTACTTATTTGGGAATTATAAATAAAATGCATTTTTAAAAAATAAGCCCAAGAAAATTAATTCAAAGCTCGACGCAAAGAACTTTGGAGCAGAAGTTTTTTAGATTTTTAAATTTATTTTTTCTTCCAAAAATCCATAGTCACTAGAGAAATAATGAGAGGGTAATTTATATTTCAGATTCGGATTTAACGAAAATCAGTGTTTGAAATCAACATGGAAGTGAAAAATGGTGAATTTCATCTTTCATCTTTCTCAGTTGTCAAATATTGCACATTCGGATACAAATGGGAAATAAAAAACTACAATAGTATCAGGCAAACTCACGAGACGATACAATCTTCAGAATTTGGACCAACAGCTGATGAAAGTCGCAAATGGTTCATCAAGTTCTTCTCTAAAGAAATCAGTGAGGATAACACGGGGCGTTGGAATATTCATTTGTGCAGAACAGATGACGAAGATGTCTATATAAATGCAAATATGTTTATCCTAACTCCATCTAATGAAAGGATCAAATTTGGAGAAACTTTTACAGCCATTTTGCCAAGCAAATTCAACGCTTTCTTTACTGAAGAGGGATCTGTAATCGCTAACAACCTGAACTGGAAAAACGATTCGGAAGACACTTTAGTAATCATTTGCGTGATTCAAACTTTTTTCGAATTATTAAACGTTCCAACAAGCAAAATTGACGCAAGAAATTTAATAGAGGACATTTCCTTGTCTATGGATGATCCATCATTCAAGGATTTCACTTTTTCAGTTCAAGGCAAAGAATTCTCGGTCCACAAAAGCATACTAGCTGCACGCAGTGAAGTTTTTGCAGCGATGTTCAAAAATTCAACGAGCGAACAACTCCAGTCAAGAGTCGAAGTCGAAGACATCGATCCAGAAATTTTCGAGAAAATGCTGAATTTCATTTATTCAGACGAAGTATACGATTTACAGAATGCAGCCTCCAGGCTTTTTGTTGCGGCACACAAGTACGATTTGAAAAAACTACAACAAATGTGTAGCGAATCTCTATGTGAGAATTTGTCTACGAATAACGTTTTCGAAAGTCTCCTATTGGCCGAATTTTATTCAGCTTCTGAATTAATGGAAAACGCTTTGCAGTTTTTAGTCGCACACTTTCAGGAGTTAAAAAGTACGGAAGATTTTGAGTTTCTTATTAAATCTCGTCCACAGTTGGTGGCGAAGATTTTTAAATTACTGGAAAAAGTCGAATCGACAGATGATAGAAATGAGATTGAAAGTTAGGAGCAGATTTTCTGTAATACTCTGATAATACCTTGCTATGGAAAAGAGATTTTGTTTATTTCCTTTAATTTTTTTACTGAAATTGATTTCAAGCATTTTGTGTGACAAAATATGTGGATGTTTTCCCAGTTAATATAATTTGATTTTTTTTCTTTTATTTATCAATAATATATTATTATTATTACCAGTTCTTTTAAGTTGTGCCCTGCGGAAAAGACTTTTCCAGGCGCCGCTTTAATGACAATAGAACGAAGTTCATGGGTGTCCGAATCTCTGGAGATATTGTACAACAATATATTTATCATTTCTAAAGATAGAGCGTTGCGCGACTTTTCGTGATTGAGTGTAATCGTCCTCACCTATAAATTAAGAAAATAATCTTTTTAAATTAGTTATTACCTTCAAAATTAAATAAGTTTGCTATTTACAAAATAAGTCGATCTCCGTGAGTCAATAATAGTTATTTAATTATTTACTTTTAAGTCATTCCAATCACTCACCCCATCACTTTGTTTTATTTCTATATATTTTTCTTGTGAAGTCAATATCCCACTCGTTGATATTGTCCTTGTAATAGATCTTCGCATCTGTAACATTTAAATTCAACGCAATAAATATGTGCATTATTTAAATTAACCGCTTAAGTTATTCGTCAACAAACGATCGAGTTCGTCTCTTTGCGCCTCTTTCCCGAAAGCTTTTGACACAAGCAAATTCAAATGGCTTTCCGTCAGAGATTATTTCTAGCCAATAAAATTAACTGGCTCCTCGATAAAAAGTTCTCGTCATTGGCTGAAATCGTCTCAAACAGTTGAGCACATGTTCTTGTTTGTTTTTACCGTGTCTGGAACTTTATCAATGACTGCGTCCTTCTTTCGTTAGAGCAAAAGATCGATGCAATAATTTTCCTGTTGTATCCGTCTGAGTAGAACATGACGAGACGCACTTATTGCATAATATATTTACTGTACGAAGGTCAAGAATTTTGAATTGAACCAAAATTTACATTTTACCTGATTGTAAACAGAAGAAAGCATTTGTTTGCTCCAAAAACTTAACATGTTGACACCACCTGCCAAGAAATTTAATACACTTTGTTATTACACTTTTTCTTGATAAATTTTTGTAAATAATGATAATAATAGATGTGATGATGGGCAAGTAGAGTCTTTTATAATCAATCGTTGTGTTTAGCGTCAACCTATCGTCGACGATCGTGAAATATCTACTTTGTATTTCAGACTGGCCAGTAGCGTATTTTTAGGGATCTTGACTTTGGTTTGCAAGTTTGAATTAGGTACATAAAATCACTTCAGTTATCGACACATTAGGAAGTTCTTAACAATTAAAGAAATTATCAATAATGAAAGACTTTTTCTAGAATACTCCTCGATTTTCTAAACTTCTCCAGAATCTTCTAGGATCCTTGATAGAATCTTCTGGACTTTTCCACAACCTGCCAGAATCTTCTAAAATATTTTAAACCCTTCCAAATTATTTATCTCGATTTTAAGGAGCCTTGTAAAATTCACCAAAATCTGGAAAATAATTCCAAATCTTCTAGACTCTTCGAGAATTTTTTAAAATTCTCCATTAAATTTATTCGAACCCTTTTTTTTAAATCCTCTAAGATCTAGATCGATTCCTCTCAACTCTTTTATAGATAATCAGAGTTTTTCAGAGTCTTCTAAAATCTTCTAGAATATACAAAAAATCTCTAAAATTTGTTCAATTTCTCCAAAATATTCTGGTCTGCTCCAGAATCTTTTAGAATCCTCGAGTATCTTATTCTAAAATCCTTCAGAATTTATTAGAACCTTTTAGAATCTTCCAAGATCTTCTAGATTCTTTTAGACTCTTTTAGAGATATCCATAGTTTCAGTATTTTAAAATCTTCTAGAATTTTCAAAATTTCCCTAAAAAAAAATTAATTTTTTTCTGATGCTCGGTGTGATTCGGACTTTTGTAACTTCCAGCGTTTCATTTATCGAGGGAATTTTGAGCAAGCAAAGACTTCTCACGACAAAAATTCGGAAAAAACTGTGGTAATGTTTTTTGGAAAGTTTCAGATCAAAACATTCAATAGTTTAGGAGTGGTTATGAAAGTAAGTTGACAAAACACTCATTAATTTTATTCAATTTTTAATGTATTTTTCCGGTTTATTTAGGTTTAAATTTTAAATATTTAGATTTAAATTTTAAATCTAAATAAACCGGAATAATAATAAACCATAAATAATTAGACATCTATTAAAGAGAGAGAGAGACATCTATAGAGACATTAAATATATGCATCTATTAAACTAATTAAATTATTTTTCTCTTAAGAAAGACGTTCTTGATTACATTATTATGTACGCGACTCGTACAGTCTTGAATAATAAATTATGCGTTGGCGGATACTTAAACTTCGTCATGCGTTTATTTTTATGGATGTAAGTAGAACGTATAAACATTGATTATAGAATCTGCGTGAATATTGTCTACAGTTAAGGGAAGCAAATGCTACCATAATCATGGGAATCGACAAAACAACGACAGACTAAAAATCTGGGAATGGTTGATATAGAAACGAAGCCTTCGAGGGTCTTCACAAACCCTCCCAATGTTTAAGGAAAAGTTTAAGGAACGATCTCAAGACACGTACGCAGTCCTTTAATATTTTATTCTTAAAATACTGCTTTAAGAAAACAAAGTGATCATTAATTATTATTCAAATTTCAGGATTGCTACAGAATCTGGAAATCCTGGAAAAGGCCAGATAATTTGGAAAATTATCTGCATATTTTTAACAGCACCAAAAATATTTAAATTCCAGGGCCTCGGGTGAAAAACGAGTGTGGAAAGTTGTCTGAAAAATTAAACAAAAATTGATTTGGAATTTTTTTTTAATTGGACTTGAAAATCTGGAAACGAACTGGAGTTTTGAAATTGAAAATTTGAATATCAACGAAGGTATGATTTTTTTATATTAATTAATAAACAAATAAACCAATCAAGTTCCAAAAAACAAAAGCGAACAAAAACAAATCAGTTCATAAAATGCAGTTATCAAAAGTGAATTTTTAAATTTTCTGTCCCAAATTTTATGCATTTTATATTTAAATTTAGGATCTTGTGAAATTAAAATGAGAATAAGGAAATAGGGAAAAGGTACAGTTCAAAAACTAGAAATTTGGAAAGTTTTGAAACGTAAGATGAAGCTTTCGAATATAGTACATTTAGAAAATGTCTAGTTTGTATTTTTTAAGACGGTAGTAATTGTGGGTCTAGTTATTATACTTATTACAGGTAATGAAATCCGGAATATAGTTAATTCCTCGTGTTTCGATATTGGTCGTCATGACAACAAGTCGGCTCTTGTAACAACTAACATGGCAGACGCCGAGGGTAAGTTCATACATGTCAAATTATCAAGTGCTATTTAAAACACGTTCCTAATGCATTTAAAGGTTGTAAAGAATTTCTAAACCGTGTTACGATATATTTTTGAATCCACCGGTGCATCTTTCGACGCCGTTTAGCAAAGTACGTCCTCCCTTCGTAGTCGCTTTCTAATTATATACGAGTGAGTGTATCTTCATTAATATGAAATTTCCGAATGCATATTCTTTTTATATATCTTCATTTGTATAATCCAAGGTCTAAAAAAATTATTTCAATTAAAACTTCAATCAAAATGAAAATATTTCTTCAAACCGCTGTTGATTATGCAGAGACCAAAAGTCAGAAGCAAAAAAAAAAGCGAGGTGATACTTGTCAAACACGTGTCATGTTCGGAAGCTTTTTTGGAAGATTTCAAAACACTTAAGATTATTTTTTTGAGCTGGAATGTTGTTTTTGTTTGCTCGTTTTAAATTAAGAATTATTAAAATTTTAGAAATTAAGAAACTTTAGGTAAAGATTTTCAATTTATAACGATATTCAATTTCGAATTTTCAAATTTATATCCTGAGAGTTTACATTTTTTTTCCGTTTTTAAACCTAAAAGTTGGTAAATTTGTATAGTTTAAAATTCGAATACCTTGAAGTTTCGAGCAATTGCATTTTATATTCGAATGTTTTGAATTTTGAACTTTTTAAAATAGTTTAAAAATTTTCAAAAATTTTATGAACAATTTGTAAATTGTTTTCCAAATTATAAAATAAGTTAGTCAAGTAAATTGAAACACAATAATAAATTAGCAATAATAAGTAGTAAATAAAAGTGATAAAAGTGCTAGATTGTTTCTTGAAAACAACAGAAGATTAAGTTTTTTCTGATCCGTGAGATTTTTCTATTTATAGAAAAGGTTATGACTTAGCAACTGCGACTGAGTTAACATGTGGTGAACATTAGCTTGTAAATAACGAACATTAGCGGTAAAATGATTATTTGCTAATTCACTTGTTAATATGTACTCTACTTGGAAAAGATTATTTAAATATTGAATAGTTGAAGTTGTATTCCTTGAATTTTTTGTAGTATCAGAATTTTAAAGTCGCTTTTAAAGCCGCTTATTGGGATTAAATGGAACCAAGAAAATTAAATACAGATTTTAGGGAATCAATTTTTGGTGTAGAATCAAATTTTATAAAATATAATAAGTTCTTAGATAGTAAATGTTTCCACAGTAATCTAAGTTCTTTTCACTTTAAGGGAACTTTTCTGAGAGATAGTAGATTAATTTTTAGAATTAATATTTTAGAATTAATATTTTAGAATTAATATTTTAGAAAGTTCCTGAGAATTTATAATATTTCTGAAGGTTTCAAAAGGTTGAAAAGATCATGTGCAGATTCAATTGATTTAAATATTTCTTAATCTAATATTCAAATTTTTGTCGCATTAAAATCAGTTTTAGATTTCCATTAAAACTGGAAATCTTAAACTGATTTTAATGCGACAAAAAACAATTTCTAGAAATGTCAAGGAAATTCTAGGTTTCAAAATATTTCGAAAAATTTGAAACTATTTTCAATTATAAACATCTTTTTAATATAACGATAGAATCCAAATCTTTTCAAAGACGAGATTCCGTCGGGTTAACAAAAAATTGTAAACACAGAATTATGTTTCAATTCAGAAAATTGATTAATTTTGTTCGGGATTCTAAAATTGGGATTTCAAGAGATCTGAACATTACAATATAAATCAAGTTAAAGTGATTCTTTCAATAAAGAAAGTTCCTCCTGAAAATAATTATTCAAAATAAAAATTCCATATTGAACCCTCTATTCAAATTTTTGTTTGAAAAATGATTAATTCTTCCATTTAATCTCAAGAAGTCAATAGTTGATCTTTAAGTTGATTAAATAATTCTATCCATCTTTGTTAGTATTTCAAGTTCTTTAACTATCCGGCGAAGAAAAACTCTTCTTAAAAATTTTTCTTTTGAAATATAAAATTTTGGTCCATTTTTTCAGGATATACTATAATGTTTCCGGAAATTTCATAGGAGTGGTATTCCCAATTTACTGTTTCGGGTGAAATAAGAGTGCCGCGGTCTTTTCCGTCGACTAAAATAAACTCCTTATGAATTGACGAGCCGCAGTCTGGAGCGGGGCCGAAGGAGTAGAGAGAATTGTAGAATGTAGATTAGAGTTTCCAGTCAGTATATCTCAGACGGTTCTGATGCTGTGTTGTGTTTCGAAAAAAGCCGCAGCAGGGGCGGACCTAGAACCCCCTTTGCTAGGGCTCAGATGTGGTAAAATTGTTGCAAATCGTGCATCTGCTTTTGCAGAAAACTTAGAAAATTCGCCGGGTCCTCGGTTTGCTAAAGAGAAGGTCGAATTATCCTTAGAAGAAGGTGGGAGTTACGATGATACAATGTTGATATAATGATATAATGATGATATAAAGTTCTTGTTTACTAACGTTGGATGCTGGAATGTTATTTAACTTTTAAAATTTTTTTTACATCTTTTTATTTTACATTCTCATTTTATTAACATTTTTTTACTGGTTTCTTTGGCTTGCATGTTGACAATATTTTGGATAAAATATTCATTTGGATTGTTAGTCTACTCCATGTCTTATCTAACCATTTTTGTGTAGAGTATTTTTGATGACTGTTCAAAAGTGAATCTATTTGAAATTCAGAGCATCAAAAATTAAAAACCTTAAACTTTAACAGGTGCTGAGTTTGAAGCAGTTAATTTAAATTTATGAACAGACAAATTTAAGAGTCGAATTTTTAACTTTTCAACATTTAAAGCAATCGAAGTGAAAAATCGAACGTTCCAATTAAAATCGTCCATATACAATAAAGCTTTTAAATTATAAAAATATAAAATGCTCCGAATTTAAGAACCTACCAATTTGAAAGTGTCAATATTTAAATTCAAACTTTCAAATTTAAATGTATCGACAAGTCTCAGCCTTTTAATTTTAAAGCTTTACAAATTGACATCTTCGAATTTGAAAGCATACAAATTAAATATTGTTAAACTGAATGACTGGAGAAAAAACTCCTTACTCACGTGTTATCTGAGTAGGAAAAAACATGAAACTCATAACTAATTATATGTTTCTAAAAGTGACAATAATGTTTCTAATGTTAAAATTATTATACTTACAAAATAGAGTTTTTTCCTGTTAAATTGATATAAATTCAGTTTAAAAATCACATTATTTAATATATTTAACCACCTGAAGTAAATAATTGTGAGAGATAAAATTGTAAACAGGTCGAAAAGCCCATGACGCCTACGTAATACGTATACTACACCTACGTTTCTTAAATCTTAAATTCAAATTTCTTCCTTTCTTGAAAATCTTGAATATTGTAGAATTCAGTACGAGTGTTTCAATTGTTCAAAACTTAATTTTATTGATAACAATTACTATAAATTTTACTAACGCAAAGCACCAACAAATTTTAATTACTATAATGTTTTCAACTGAAGAAATTACTCAATAAATATTTTTTATTGGCCATTATAGAAATAGAAATTTCTGTAATGGAAGTTGAAGGGAAATTCAGAAAAATGTAGTTTTGTATGGTGTCATTCAAGAAAGTGATTAAATTCTTATCTCCACGAAAAAATCTGAAGCCACAAAAATAGGAATTCAAGGAAGAAAATCAAGCATTTTTTAACAGTTTTTATAATGAAATCTTAATTAAAATAATATCATCAGTTTAAAATTAATTTCTATATTCAGTACAGAATTAATTTTTATATAATGTATTCTAATAAATGCCTACATTATGATAATTGTTATTTAAGAGAATTTTGTCTCATTTCAAAAAATAGATTTTGAAATAAACAAGCTAGCATTTTTAGTGATATTTTTTTCTGCTGAGAAGTAAAAATATTATACTGATAAGATAAAGAAAGATTCTTATCACTTTGGAATTTCTAAGAAGGTCATTAAAAGATAAATAGGTATATAAATAAGTTCTCGTTGATATTGCCATATTGTTTTAAAAAAATTATTGGGGCTAAAGGTTAACTTTTTCAGATTTTTTACTTTACAAAATAAAATTACTGTTGTAAAATGCAATTTTGTAACTAAAAAATCCAAAACTTAGGCTGTCCAAATAATTATGTCCAAACTTAGTTTAATTCATCGAAATTCCAGAATATTTTTAATTCGTCTTTGAATAGTAGAAAATTCCTGAAGAGTAGTCAGCAAAAAAATGAATTAAATATCAAATAAAGTTCGATGTACTTGAAAGAATACAAATCTGTCGTCTGACAACGTCAATTTTTCTACTGATAAATTCTTAAATTCTTACTGAAATTCTTTTCTACTGATAAATTCTTCATAAAAATGAATTAAATATGAAATAAAGTTCGATGTACCAAACAATTTGAAAGAATACAAATCTGTCGTCTGACAACGTACTGAATTTTTCTACTGATAAATTCTTCCATCTCTCTGGAAAACGTCCGGGCTTAAACTCAACAAATTTTTTTATTTTGTAGAATTCAAAAATAAGGGAAATTAAAAATCTTGACAACAGACAAATTGGGTCAGGATCCCGTCCCTTCGCTGAATCGTCCGACTACGCCTCCATTGCAAATGGATCTTGAAGGTGACCTGGCTAGCAGGTTCATAACGATCTTACCTTAGGTGGAAGGCCGAATCGGAAGAAACGGATAATCGTTGGTGCGAGTCGATCGGCTCACGTTTCTATATACAGGGGGGATTCGTAATTCGTGACGTAACTATTATCACGTACAAGGAAAGAAGTTCAAGTCTTAAGCACTGTCCTCTCATGCAAAGTTAATTTCATCTTGAAATACTAGTTTTTCTGAATATCTTCTTCAATCGCTTCTTATTACAACTGAGAGACTCTCTTACTTTCCAACAAGCAATTTAAGAACGATTTTTAAGTATTAAGAAATTAAAAAAAAAAATTGTTATAATCATTTATAATATACTTTTCTCTTGGAATAATAATCAGAATTTTAACTCAGCAAATTTTAAGTTGACACTTAAAATTTACTGATTTAAAAGACTGATTATTATTCAACATCACTGCCAAAACTTCAATATTTTATGAATTCCAAGGAAAGAAGCCTTTTTTGAGGAACGATAAGAAATTTTATCCCAGCAGAATTAAAGTCTTGACTTAATTTTTTCTACTGTAAATATTTTTTTATCTAAATTACAGTTTCTATTTTTTTGCAAATGGGCCAAAATTTCAAATCAGCTTCGAAAGTTATTTTAAATTTTTAACTAAACTCTGGAGAGATAACTGAATATCTGGAATCATTAATGAATCTTTAAAGACTGGGGAATAATATTATGAATGGAAATAATTGAAATTGAAAAAATGGCCTTTTCGAAACTGATTTACGGTTCACCTGGTAGATTGGAAGCACACACAACAATATCAACTTACGTTAAGTCATAACACCTAAAAAGGAAAGTTGTCTCTTGTAGGCGACTCGGTCGCGGGGGCGAGTAACGTCGACGCTCCTCCGATTTGAGAATCAACTTCGCAGAGTGAAGAAATCTCCACAGGTGTTCGGGTTCCTGACTTTTCTTTGTTGATCGCCGAGAAAAATCTAGCCTCTTTCGAATGAGGATATTACTATCCTCGCGAAATTCAATGAAGCTCCATTGGAAAAATTCCGAGAAATATTTTCCTTTTTTAGACCCTCTTGCTCGAGGATTCACTTAATTATTCCTCTTTTCCCCAAAAGAAAAATTGAACCATTTCCTTAAAATAAAATAAAATAAAATTACATAAAATTAACTATAATAACTCTAATTAAATTACCATAAATAATTTCAAAATGTTTCTGTTCTTTCAAATTGTGTCAACCTCGATTTGCAACTGTGCCTCTGAAGATTTGAAGAAATACAATTAAATCCTTGAACTCATATTTAAGACTGTCATAAAAGTGGCTCCGATTTTCACGTTGTTGAGAAATCGAGAAAGTGATCTTTCATTAAGATACTTTGCGATCAGGAAAAAGAAACGATTTTTATATTTAATAATTGATTATTTTACTTATTTATTTTCGAGACTTTTTAAAAGAGAAAATGGGGACGATATTAGGTGAATTGTGAAAATTGAAGGTTGATTCATTCAGGGGCGATTTTTTGAAAGTGTTTATTGGTGGATAGTAATACTAATTGTTGGTAAATGGACACAGATGTGCCGCCAATCCTTCTGCCGTGCGCAATCTGCGCACGGACCTTCCTCCCGCAATCGTTGGAGAAACATGTCAAAATCTGTGAGAGAACGGTCATCAAAAAGAGAAAGCCCTTCGATTCTGCCAAGCAGAGAATTCAGGGCACAGAACTTGAGGAGTTCCTTCCAAAACTGGAGAACAAACGGCCTTATCAGGAAGAAAGGATTGGAATATCAAAATCCTCGTGGAAAAAGACTCATGATGAATTCCTTCAAGCAATTAGAGCTGCACGTGGAGAACCTGTAAGTTATTTAAAAATTTATAAAATTTAGTTATGTAAAATTTGGTATTATAGAATTATAAAGAAAATTAGATTTATTTTTGCTGAATCTAAAAATTCAGGATTGAATTTGTTCTTGTGAGATCAACAAAATTAAAAAGAATTTTAATAAATAGGAGTAAACTTTTTACCTAAAAGTTTGAGACTGGGTCTTAAAATTTCTGATACATTTTTTTATGTTTCTAATTTTAATGCCAAGATTTTTTTTCCGAGTACTACTTTTAGGGAGAAAACTACTCTTGTAGGATCAAATATTAAAATCTTTTTCGAAAGATAAATTTTTTTATTTAATATTTTCAGCTTGGGACAATTATTCCTTTGATAGGCTAAAAATTTACTGATAGTAAATTAAGTATATTTTTAAAATTTTAAAATTTAAGTAAATTTTTTGAAGGCTTAAATCGAGATTAAAACTTCTTGTTATCTTTCACATTTTAAATCTAAAAATTTTTCAAATTGAAAAATCGAATATTGCAAAATTAAATAAGCTGTCAATTCTTTTGTCACTTTTTAAAACATGTTTAAAAAATAACCTATTGGATTTTCGATAGGTATTTCAATTTATAACCTGTAGAATTTTTTATTTTAAAGAAGAACGGTATTTTTTAGTTACCTTACTCTTTTTTGAGAAAGATTTTTTAATTTACAAAAAATATTGGAAAACTTGAGACAAAAAATTCTTTATAATATAGTAACTTATGGTAAGAATTTTTCATATATTTAAATAGTGATGATTTCTTTAAATCTTTTTCAATTGCATTTCTTCTCAGTGTGGTTTAGATAAAAGTCAAAATCTGAAAAATTATTTATACCTTTAAAAATAATTAGTTTCAGATAAAATCAATTCTTTTCAGAAATTTTCACTTGGTATTGATTTTATTCAGTCTGTGAATACTTTGCTAATAATTTTATTGATTTTTAATTGCTTCAAACGTAAAGAAATTTTATGAACCATAATTAAGAAATTTAAGTTTAAATAATCAATAACTTAAGTACTAAAGAAATGTTTCTGAAGGAAAAAAACTTGTTTTACAAATTACCTCTCATTCTACTATAATTTTATCTTATTAATTATTTTATAAATAATTAAATTTTCTTTAGTAGAAAAATAAACATGAATTTGCAACTCATAAAGATCAAAGTCAAAATCTGAAACGAATTTATGTTAAGTTATCTTTAAAAATAATTAGTTTCAAATAAAAT
>JBAGKK010509417.1:0-15762 GCA_037177015.1 Euceroptres primus | reverse complement strand
AACGAATTTATGTTAAGTTACCTTTAAAAATAATTAGTTTCAAATAAAATCAATCCTTTTCAAAATTTTTCGCTTGGGATTTAATTTTTTCAGTCTGTGAATATTTTGATAACAATTTTAGTGATTTTTAATTGCTTCAAACGGAAAGAAATTTTATGAACCATAATGGAGAAGTTTAAATTTAAATAATCAATAACTTAAGTACCAAAGAAATGTTTCTGAAGGAAAAAAAACTTGTTATACAAATTACCTCCCATTCTACTATAATTTTATCTTATTAATTATTTTATAAACAATTAAATTTTCTTTAGTAGAAAAATAAACATGAATTTGCAGCTCATAAAGATCAAAGTCAAAATCTGAAACGAATTTATGTTAAGTTACCTTTAAAAATAATTAGTTTCAAATAAAATCAATCCTTTTCAAAATTTTTCGCTTGGTATTGATTTTTTCAGTGTGTGAATATTTTGCTAACAATTTTAGTGATTTTTAATTGCTTCAAACAAAAAGAAATTTTATGAACCATAATGAAGAAGTTTAAATTTAAATAATCTATAACTTAAGTACCAAAGAAATGTTTCTGAAGGAAAAAAAACTTGTTATACAAATTACCTTCCATTCTACTATAATTCTATCTTGTTAATTATTTTATAAACAATTAAATTTTCTTTAGTAGAAAAATAAACATGAATTTGCAACTTATAAAGAATAGCTGGTGCTTTAATATTTAATACATAGAGTTTGTAAATTAATTCTTTTCGTTAATTCAGATCTCGATGTGGTTTGATAATCATGCTGCCTATGAATAAATGTTCTGTTTGCATAAATGCATATGAAATCATTGAACTGTATCCATTGCATTTTTTCTTTGATACCCATCTAAAAATAAGTCTCTCAAAGAAAAGAGTTTAAGTATACCTATTTTTATACATTTTCGGTTTTTAATATTTTTCGACTGAATCTTTCCTATTTATTATTGGTAATTTATTTTATTTTAATAATTTCAGAATTATCGAGAATATTCAATCAGTTTTAAATGTATTCACGTCATTTTTTCATTAAGATACATTACAATATCAAAGTAGATTACCAAACCAAAATTTGTCATTTGATTTCTGAAAAAGATTCGAAAGTAGAAGAAGAATCTGGTTCTTGTAGTGTCAGCGAAGCTGAAGTTTAATGGTCCTGACTTTCTTTAATTCCAATTAATCAACTCCTTTCGTAATCGTTACGGTCCCTAATTAACCAAAAATCTATAGGCAATTAGCAGCCTGAAATTCGAAAACTAACAGAAATAAATTTAAAAGTTTTAATTATTCAATATTTTTCTTTCAGACTGAGGTCCCAACCAAACAGCCAACGAACCAAATCACCTCTGGTGCACCGACTCGAGCCAACGAGAAAGGCACCTGTCCCACCTGTAATCGGCAATTTGGAATCAAAGCCTATGAGCGACATGTGGCCTGGTGCAAAGAACGATCGACTCGACTTCCGGTCAGCCCTGCTACAAATTTAGCCAAGGAAAGGCTGGAAGCTCGGATTAGATATCGTGCACCAGCTTTGAAAAATCGAAGACCCACCATTCGGGAGAAATATATGCCTGGTTCTGCTACTAATTTGGGCTGCGCTACCAAAAGCTCACCTCCAGCAAATGCGATCAAACCCAGGGAAAGCGTGTCACTTCCCAGTTGCAATAAGGGCAACGACAGTCCAGCAAAACATAAGCCAGCTGCGTGAGTAACCACTTGGCACTTTGCCAACTTTATAGCTGTTTATTTTTCCTCAAGATTGCTTCCTTTTGCTGTGACGAATAGCGCTACATTCTTGCAACAAAAGTAATTCGAGGTGCTTAATAGAGAAGGGCACTAATTTACTGAGGAAGTTGAAATTTCAGTGATTTCGGATTTAGAGGTTTTTTGAAACTGATCAGCTTCCATTAAAAAACTGCTATTTTTTCCTTTCAAATTTATATGTTTTGTATCAAAGAGTTCAATTTTATTCTCATGAAGTTTTCAATGAAATTTTTTAATTTTTTTTTCAGAAAGAAACCTGGACAGAGTAATATTTCCATGCCAGCTGGACCTCTTAAGTCAAGACCGATGGATCGAGTTACTAGGTGAGAGACAAAATATAAATTATGATTTTCATTGTTGGAATATGGCAGAAAATTGTGTATTCTATTTGGAAGAATTTTTTAAGGTTTCGTCGAAAGTGGAAAAGATTCGTGGAATTTTTTCACTCCACCTTAAACTTAAATTTCAAGTAGTGTTCTTTTAAATTTCCGCAACAAGTAGAGCTGAAAAAATATTAATGCGCATGAGGAGAAGGGAAAGGGGCGAGGTTTTTTCGTTTGCTGAAGGAAATGATCTTGTAACTTAACAAATCAAAGAATGATCTCAGAAGCCTGATGACCTTCTCCTGATGTCCATCAGGCACACATCCTTGACCCTTATTTCCTTCTCCTCAGACCAGTGGAAGACTTGAAATCTGAATCCACGACCTCTTCCTTTTCCTCTTCATCCAAACATCTTGTGCCACCTCTAAATCCACGAAAATTTTCGAACTCTCCTGTAAAACTGAGTGATAGGCATCTCAATAAATTCGAAACTCGAGCTGTCGTAGATCCAATCAGTCAACGCCAAAAAGGAAGTTTGATAAAGTCCCAGAAATTAAATATCGTCTCTGCGAGAAGTTATGGAAATCCAAAATTGAATGATGTCGCTGTCAATAATGACGAATATGGTCTGAAGATTGAACCTTGTCGCCTTCACCAGGAACATGAATTTGTTACTTGGAAACAGCTCTCCAAAGGAAATTTTGAGTCTAGAGAAAATTTAGATACCAAATTAAATTTAGGTTCTAAAGAAAATCTTGTATTTAGAGTAAATTTATCAAGCTTAAGAAAATCTCTAGAGGAAGAAGAGATTAAGAAAAAAGAAAAGAGCAAAACTACTGATCTTTTAAACACATCTGCATTAAATGAAAACGAATTGTTCCAAAAAGAACCTGATCTGGATTTGAGAACCATTTCCTGGATGAGTAGAGTTAGAAAACTAGATCAAACCTATCTGATAAAGGATAATACTGACGAGAATTTAG
The DNA here is from genome assembly GCA_037177015.1 of Euceroptres primus. Taxonomy (NCBI): domain Eukaryota; kingdom Metazoa; phylum Arthropoda; class Insecta; order Hymenoptera; family Figitidae; genus Euceroptres; species Euceroptres primus. Next base: position 12,663 of record JBAGKK010509417.1, on the reverse strand, counting down.
GCTCTGAACTTTTTGTTTCTGAAACCTCGAAATCTGTTAGAAGCAGTTCAAATATTAGACGAGATATTTCTGAAAAAACGGCAGATTCAGAAACTTTGGTTTTGGGAAATCTTAGATTTGATGAGAAAATTTTAAACGAGGAAATTTTTGTTGGAATTCCTGATACAGGACTTTTAGAAGAATCACCGACAGATTTGGATAGTCCTACAAGATTTAATGATAATATTAGTTTTACCAGCACTCCTATTGGAAATCGTTGTAACGAAGAGTTTTCAGAGGAAAAGTGTGAGAGTTATTCGAATTTTAATGTAAATTTGAAAGAAGATCTATGTTTTAATTTGGAGCTAGAAGGCGGAAATGTGTTTGAACACGAGAACTTGTCCCTTGAAGATTTGGACTCTGCAAAATGGAAAACAAAATTTCCATTTGTTTGTGGAACTGGAAGTGTAGAAAATCAGGAGAATAAAAAAGGAAAAGAAAAGTTGTTGCTTGAGAATAAAATTGTGTCTGTAAAGGATTTAGACTCTTCTGATACAGAATTTTCTTTAAATGAAGAAAACTTAAATAATGAGGAAATAGAATTTCAGGAAAGAGAAGGAAAAGAATCGAAGGAATCTGAAGGCAAAAAAGAGTTATTATTAAAACAAACAAAGGAATTATCTTCAGGAAGAAAAGAGGAATTGTCTTCAGAAAAAGGAAAGGAATTTTCAGAGAAAATAAAAGATCTATCTTCAGAAGAAGAAATTAAATTACCTTCAGATCAAACAAAAGAATGTTCTTCTCAACCAATAAAAGAAATATCTTCACCACATTTTTGCGATTCCATAACTCAAAATATAGAAAAGAAAGACTCTTCGAGACAAAGATGTGGAACCTACATCATAGAAAAACCTTTGACTAGATTTACTAAACATAATCGAAGTCTCGAAGTTTTCAGTTCAGATTTTAAACTTGAAGAACCTGTGCAGAAGAGAAGAAGAACTGAAGAAAATATTAAAAATCTAGATTTCACAAATGATGATAAAAATCTAGAAGGCAAAAATCTCAGTCTTAATAGTTCTTTGAATTCGAAAATCTTTGACGCTACGAATGAAGCTAACTTTACAATAGACGAAAGTTTTCGTGAAATTTATGACAATTATGTAAATAAGAAACTGGATTACAATGATTTTGAGAAAAAAATTGATAAATCTGAAACTAAATTAGATTTAGTAAAAGGGAATTTCGAATGTCAGTTTTCAGATTTGAAATTAAATGAAGGAAATGAAATCACGAAGAATGAAAATGAATCTGTAAAGAAAGAAGATGAAAATTTTATTAATAATAAAAACAACAGGAAAGAAAAATCTAATTCAGAAATTTTAATAGAAAAAAGTATCGATTTTTCCAGTCCCTTTAACGAAACTGATCAGTTTTTAGAATCAACTTCTGATAAAATTGATAACGATTTAGAAGTAAGAGCAGAAGATAGTCTGGAAAGTATCGTGACCAGGACAAAAAATCTGAAAATATGTGAGGAACAAAGCAATACAGATTTGCAAATTAAAGATGAACCTGTAGTTTTAGAGGTAAAAGGGAATATTAACGAAACAAATTATTCAGCAGATTTTTTCATTCAGGCAAAAAGTTCGAAAGAACGAAAAAATAAAGAAGAAAGATCTGAAGATGAAAAGGAAAGAAAATCAGATGAACAATTAAAAATTGAAAACTCTTTTATAAAAAGTAATAATGAAGGAAAGAAAAATCTCCTTTCTGAAAATAAATTCAAATCAGGAACAATTTCGAGATCAAACATCCCTCTTCAAATTTCAAGAACTGAAAACAAATTAAACGATCAGTTTTGGAGGAAAAGAGGAAAGAAGGAAGAAATTCCCAATTTCAAAGAGAATCTATCGATTTTGAAAAATTATGTTCAACCAAAACAACTTGAAGAAATATCTGGAAATGGCTTTGGTGAAAGTAAGAATGAAGAAGGAAATGAAATTGATTCTCAAACCTATCTTAAACCAAAATCAAATTTCTCTCGACGACTTTCAAGAAGAAAGGAAACAATTTGTTTATCTGTCCCAGAAACTGATCCAAGTTATTTTCAAGAAGATACAGAAGAAGATATGAAAATTTTAGAATTTAATTTGAACCACGAAGAAAATAGTTTCAAAGATAATACCAAAATCACAATGGCAAATTCTGAATCACAGATCGAAAAAAAGATTCGTCGCAATATGAATCTTCTTCGTGGCAGCACAGACACTTTGATATCTTCAGTGGAAGAAATGGAATCTAATTCGAAATCTCCTAGCATGGTTGACTTTTTTATCGATGAAACTTGTACGATTGAAGAAATGCGTACACCCCATGGGACTACGAGGTACAAATTACTTCCAGTTATTGGAAAAGATTCCTTGAAATTGAGGGAAACAAAATCTGCGAAGAATAATTTTGGAGGCGATTCGTATTGGGAACGAGCCTCGAAGATTTCGATGCATCGATTGATTGGATCTGAAATGATTAAAGATGAGGGAGAGTTCAGACTTGAGAAAAGAAATCCTAGAATTCGCATCTTACCTCCTGTTGCTTGCTCAGCATCTGGAAAAATGAGGTAGTGTTGCTTAGATTGAGTAGAAATTAAAAAGTTAGACTAAGATAAAAATAATCCATAAAGTCATTTACCAAAAATTATTAATCCACTATTAAAATTTAAAATAATATAAAGTAAATTAAAGTTTGTTCGAAATTCCGGAAATGCCTCTATTTGATTAAGTTCTGTGAGTTATTTTTCTTTTATAAACTATTACAATTTCTATATTTTATTTTGATTTTTAAAACAATTTTCCACATAATTATTTCATAAATTTAATTTAAATCATTAAATTTATTTCATAAATTTAGTTTAAATCATTAAATTTATTTCATAAATTTAGTTTAAATCATTAAATTTATTTTATAAATTTAGTTTAAATCATTAAATTTATTTCATAAATTTAATTCCAGGTATACTATTCAAACATAATGGAATTATTATTTTATGTGTAACGTCAAACGTTTTGTGGTATTAGAAACGTTTGATTTAAAAAATCCTTTGTAGGTTCATTCTTCCGGATCGTCCCGCTTGGAACAATTATGTCCGGAAACATCCGGATTTTTTTATGGTTCTTAGGGGTAGAACGTAAGTTCAAGGGCACATAGATGTTCTTCGGACGTTTTTAGGTGTCGTTTTCAAGTGCACAAAATTTTAAAATTATTCACCGTCGTTATTTTATTATACCGATTATTTTCTCGTTGTTCGCACATTTTTTAAAACTAATCGAGCATGCAGCACAAATTTGCTCGTTCACACTTTCTGATAATAAATTTGTAATTCTTTCTGAGTCAATATTTAAAATTGAAATATTGGTTTGTGCAGCAATAAATTGTCTACTCAATTTTATTTCAGAGACTTCTGGATGTTTATAAAAAAAATATTTTGTATTGAATGTTGTTCAAAAAACTTACCTCTTCGAGACTAATTAAATATGGGCTATAGATATTTTTAAAACAATTACACACACACAATATTACCCCATACATGTTTTAAAATATTTAAATTTTCCTTCAAAGTTCCTATTTAAATGAAAACTCAATTTTTTCAGTGGCAGTAATAAAACCTACGACCCATTTCTCATGGCAGAACAACAAATGCGAGAGCTCTTATCAGACACGAGTGATCAATCCTCAACCGATGGAACATCCACTCAAACCAATTCAGAAAATTCCACACATTATCCACTCACTCACTCATCAGCTTTTGTCAAATATCCTCCCAAATCTTTACCAACTCCCATCGAATCCTCGAAGAAGCGAGCATCTTTATTAGCTCCACCTTCCGAATTCGACGATCTCACCTCGGACTTTTCGAGCGACTGCACCGAGACGAACTCCATCTCTCGTGAACTCTTCGTCAACGACCTCATCTCCCAGACCAGAGTCGCAATCGGGAATTCCACAAATAAGGAAAAATCGCCCAATCGAGATTACATTTTGGGAAGAAAGGTCATCATCGATAAATCAAAAGCTCTGGGAAATGATGTCGAAGACTCGTGTCGAGGTCGGAGTTCAATAGGCTCGGTGGAGAAGTCTCGAAAAATCCTAGAGAAAGTCTCAGGACCGAAAATTATTCGACCAATGGTCAACAGATCTCACTCGGTTCGAGCAGCTTCAGCTCCAAAAATTCCGGAGAGGAAGACTTCTTCCTCTTCGGATAGCTCAGGTTTTCAGAAAAAGAGTTTCAAAAGCTCCAAGAGTTCAGATTTGAGTCTCGCTGATAGGAGCAATAACAATCATAGTAATAATAATAGTAGTAGTTATTCCAGTACGATGAATGGAAGTAATTTGAGTCTGAATTCAATCGTGTCTTCGGATGTAGATATTAAGCGCTCCAATTCGATGTTTGATGAGTTGATGAGCTCCTTCGAGGAGGACAGCTCCACTATTCTCCCTTCCCTCAGATCCTTTCTTAAAAGTGATCCTTTGTCCACATCTAGTCCGATCCAGAGCAATGTCAAACGAAATGGCCAAATCAGCGATGATGAATTGTCTTCGCCTGATAGTTTCAAGAGGCAAGATCACAGCAAACTCAGTGCAGATTCTGCTTATAGCAGGTGAGTTGTTTTATTTTTTGGCAGCATGTTTTTGTGGTTGGAGTTTGTTTGTAATCGTTGAATTGAATTCAACGGATATTAAACTAAAAATTTGGATATTAAAACTAAAAATAAAATAGGATGGTTACAAAAAAACGAAGGTTTACGAGAATCAAGATTTCTTAGAAAAGCTTTCTTTAGCAAACTTTAATGCTTGTGTTAATGTTCAGAATTTTTAAATTAAAATTAAGAAATTTGTTTTCAAAAAATAACAATCATCCTAATATTGTGATGTTATGTGTAATAATATTCTCTTTAGTTCTTGAAAAACTTTTTTATTTTTCTGTAGTATTCAGCTGCTTTCTATTTCTGAATCTTCTAATATTGTGATATTATGTTTAATAATATTCTCTTTAGTTCTTGAAAAACTTTTTTATTTTTGTGTAATATTCAGTTGCTTTCTATTTCTGAATCTTCTAATATTGTGATATTATGTGTAATAATATTTTCTTTAGTTCTTGAAGAACTTTTTTACTTTTGTGTGATATTCAACTGCTTTCTATTTCTGAATCTTCTTAAAACATTATCTTCTCTTCTTTTCTCTCCTCTCTTCTTATATTTTTCATTTTTATTTTTTTCCGCAAGTGTAGACTATAATTCGCAAAAAAAAAGATGTAAGATTCGAAACTCATTATCGCCTTTGAGCTTTCCTGTTTCGAAATGTAGAAACTGATTTCAAATTTTTAAAATTAGACTGCCTAATTTTATATCTTCATTTTCAAATGCAGTTTTAGACAAAAAATAAACGCCACTTGAATGAATAATAATTAATTAATAATCTTTTTTAAATTCTAATTATTAAGCTCTTAAATTTACTAAATTAATAAGTTCGATTATCATTTTAGATGCAAATTTCAATATTCTTTTCTGAAATTAAACTTTATAATTTCAATATTTATAATTATATTTATATTTACATTTATATTTATATTTATATTTATATTTATATTTATATTCAATATAATTTCAATATTAACTTTTATAATGAAGTTGATAATTTCTCTTCTTGTACTTTAACTCTATCCTTTCAACTGTAGTGTTGCATGCCTAAAGTGTCTTTCTCTATTTGTTCCCTTCAGTTTAAATCGAAAATATTACAACCATGGACGCAGCACGAATGACATGGCAAGTCGTCTCGATGAAGACCCACCAGCGAGATACAGAGAGGGCGATTCCCGGTTCTTGAGCAAATGCAAAATGTCCAAATTCTGTCACGAGTGCGGCTCCAAGTTTTCGGAAAGTGCTAAGTTCTGTTCCGAATGTGGTATCAAAAGACTCACCCTTTAATCGTCATCCTCAAAATTTATAAACACTGTCGTCGCTGATTTTTATACATTTACTAAACCGAATTTAAGACTAAAGTCCCAATCGACGAATTTTGTTTTTAAATGAAACGACCAGAAAAACATTAAATCATTTTTTGTCATTGAAAATGATAAAAATCATCCAAATTCACATTCTAAATTAGATTACTTTTGAGATCTTAGAATAAATAAATATAATAAAGAGAAGTCAAGTTTCGATGAGACAATTCAAGAGAAATCTAATTTAGATTCGTTATTATTCATAAAAACTTACAGTCAAATCTAAAAAGTATTAAGAATCAATTTCAGATTGCGATTCTTCTGAAAATTTCTGGAAGAATTTACAAAAGATTGCAAAAAATTAAATTTTTCGTATTCAATATTTTAAGAGAAAGTTTCAAAGACGTCTATTACAATTTTCAATCTATTGTTATTTTTTAAACTATTTAAAGAGTTATTTTATATTTCATTTAAAGCATAAAACCAAAATTCATAATTCATTTTTCTTAATATTAATTATAATTAGTATCATCAAACAATGAGAGACTTGGACTTTCAAATACAATTGTTCTTCAATTGTTCTCTTCCCTTTATGATAATTTGAAAATAAAATTTGTAATTGTCAAAGACATTCTTGATTATTTAAATATTTTTGAATCATTAAATATTTAATTCCGACGTCTTCGAAAATTTACAATGAGGCCAAGCTGCTTATTTACAAATGTTACTTTGTTGTTGCCGGTACGTGTTTGTATTGCAATTTGTTTATTACATATATTAAGCTATTTAATCTGCCTAATAACTGAGAGCGTTTACAGTTTGCTTTTTAAATAAATGCAAATCTGGTTATATTTTTCAGTATAGGTTTTTGTAATGTTTTTTATATCAAGCAGCACAAAAGTCATTTGTGTCCGTCTATAATTCATTGATTATAATATTTGATTAAGTTAGGTAAGATTATATTAAGGTGAAGTCGATTTCTTCGTTCTTACTCGGAAAAAAATTATACTATCAAATTTAAGAAATTCAAATTAGACCTAAATATTAATTATCAAATTTATAATACCAAATTTGCACCTTATCATTAAAATTCATGATTATTGAGATATTATATGATGAATCGAGAAATCGACGTTAGTGATCTTAATTTAGATTTAGGTGAGAGACTGGTATGAATAACGATTTTGCTCTGTGCTTTTTGCAAAATCCTCTTGCGTTTTAAAAAGGTGTAAGCGTTTTGAAAATTAGAATGAGATTCGTTTCTTATGAAGCTCTCATGTTGATGCGTCATTAAAATCATTAATTAACAATGAAAAAATAATTAATCAACGATGCGATTTTTAAAGCGTCAGATATTTTTAGAATCAAACATCATAATTTAGAAATTCCCAATTCATAACAAGACTGACCCGGAACTACATTTTCATACTTAGGACTTATTTTTATCAAAGCCATAACTAAAATTTGAAAATTTCATAAATTTATTTTGATTTTGGATTAAATAAGTATTCTATAACCGGGAGATAGTATTAAGTTAAAAAAAAAAGAAGCAATAATTTAAGAAAATCAAAGTGTGTTCTTATTTATTAAGTTCTTAATTTATGTAATATACATAATATTATACCTAAACTATTGAATGATTATGCAAGTATTTGTTTATATTTAATTTTTGGTCCTTGTGTGTTTTTAAATTTTAGTTATGGTTCTGTTTTTAATTAATCCCATTTGTAGTGAGCACCTGGCACCAGAGGTTTCTTTTCCACCTATACCAAAGAAGAAATTCCCACAAATCTAATCGTTGATCCTTCGCCATAATCGAAATAAATAAATATAAAATGGACTAATATATATTTATGTTATTGTGTAACGATAACAATCTGCGTACCTTTCGTATTGTATTTTTGCAAGTGCAATAAAATTATGCTTGTACAAAATCCTGTCTTAATTTATTTTGTCTTGGTCTTAGATGTAAAATTTAGATTTAGGCAGCATTCTTCAAAGTCTAATTACATATTCAAAACTATTTCAATAATTCAATTTCAATATTTCAAAACTAAATAGAGTTTTATGTTTGTATATAATACATATTGATTATATTGATCTAAAAAAAAAAATATTTTTTGGAAATCAATAATCTGAAGTTTAAATTTAAACTAAGTTATCGATATTCTCTCGTTTTTATATTATAACAAATGAAATCAACAACTAGTTGACATTTTGGTTGACAGTGAGGCACTTTACAAAAATAATAAAATCCCTGAAATAGAGTCAGATGTTGACTTGTAGAAGTTTAGCGGGAAATCTAATTCGTTTCAGATCCTTGCTTGTAAGATGATATCAATTCGTTATCAGAATTTGCGTTTATTATTGCCAAACACTATCTTTTTATTATTCCATGACTTAACTTTATAGCTAGCTTATATTTTACAGCGAAAATGTTCACCACTCCCAGTTTCCAGAAATCTTCACATAAATCTCTCTGCTGCGGACAAAGCAGCATGTGGCATTTCCAGAGATAAAGTAAGCAAATTCAAGAAAACATTTGAAATATTTGAATTTGTGAATTTTAAATTAAAAATTAATTTTATTTTCAGATTTATCCAATAATAGAGCACTGCTACGATTGTGTGATTGTGGGAGCTGGAGGAGCAGGATTGAGGGCAGCTTTTGGCTTAGGAAGTAAAGGATATCGAGTGGCTGTTGTCACAAAACTTTTTCCTACGAGATCTCATACTGTAGCAGCCCAAGGTGGAATAAATGCTGCTATCAGTACCTATCATGAAGACGATTGGCTTTATCACATGTACGACACTGTAAAAGGTTCAGATTGGCTTGGAGATCAAGATGCAATTCACTATTTAACCAGAGAAGCACCAAAAGCTGTTTTGGAACTCGAAAATTTTGGTAAAAAATTTTCTTAAATATCATCTTTAAAAACTTTATTATTTTACAATTTCCTCTTCAATTTATGAGGATCATTATTTTTTCCATTTTTTACAATATTACATTTTATTTTTGAAAATATCGAAAATTCGAAAATTATGGAACAACTTTTAGAACTTTTAGAAAAAAAATTATTTACTTCTAAAAACTTTTAGAAGTAAGGAATAAGTTTCTGATCAGATCGATCAAATCTACATTTTTTAAATTGTGGAAAAAGAAATTTATTTATCTCCAATTATTACACTTTATTTTTGAGAATATATTAGAAAATTCGAAAACTAGGAACAAGACTATTAGAAATAAGGAATAAATTTCTGATTTAAATTATCAGATCAATCAGATTGTCATTTTTTAAATTGTGGAAAAAGAAATTTATTTATCTTCAATTATTACACTTTATTTTTGATAATATATTAGAAAATTCGAAAACTAGGAACAAGACTATTAGAAATAAGGAATAAATCTCTGATTTAAATTATCAGATCGATCAGACCAACATTTTTTAAACTGTGGAAAAAGAAATTTATTTATCTTTAAATATTGCACTTTATTTTTGAGAATATATTAGAAAATTCGAAAACTAGGAACAAGACTATTAGAAATAAGGAATAAATTTCTGATTTAAATTATCAGATCAATCAGATTTACATTTTTTAAATTGTGGAAAAAAATTTATTTATCTTCAAATATTGAATCTGTGTTCATAATAAATTTATATTAACCTTTTTAGGACGGGGGTGGTCGAAATATCGACCACCTGTCAGGTTGGGGACTTAAAATGAGTTATCCGTTGAAATTAAATATAAATTTTTGGTCAAATGAAAACTCGATTTGAACCAAAATTTTCCCGTCCTCTAATGGTTAAATATAATTATATATAAAAATATGAAATATATGTAAATATTAAATATAAATTATATTATATATTAAATTTTGGTAAATTGGACATTTTCGTAGGTTGTCCGTTCAGTCGGTCCGAAAATGGAAAAATTTATCAGAGAGCTTTTGGAGGACAAACTCTCAAATTTGGAAAAGTGAGCCCAGCTCATCGAACCTGTGCAGTGGCTGATCGAACAGGACATGCGATTTTACATACACTCTATGGACAAAGTTTAAAATACAGTGTCAGCTACTTCGTCGAATATTTTGCCCTTGATCTCCTTTTTCATGGGCAATGCTGCAAAGGAGTTTTGGCTTTTGAACTTGAAACTGGACTGATGCACCGTTTCAGAGCTCATCATACGGTAAAATATTTTAATTAAAATTTTATTATTTAACAATAAAGTATTAACAGATCAAATAAAATTATATTCAATTTCATAGAGACAATTATTTTTCTTAATGAAATATAGAATTTATAGACTCTGGTTTAAGATTCTAATAACTGATGCTGAAAAGTGAATGTAGTATTGCTGAAGTCATTATTATTATTATACCTTCAGGTTTAATATAATCCATCATAATCCTTGCCAGTCAGAAAAATAATTTGCATACTTGTCTTGTAGATAATAGCAACCGGGGGGTCAGGGCGATGTTACTTCTCTTGTACTGGGGCCCATAGCTGTACAGGAGATGGATTGGCTATGGCTTCGAGAGCAGGACTTCCTATCCAGGATATGGAATTTATCCAGTTTCACCCAACTGGTTCGTACATTTTCAGATATTTATACAAAAGTTATTATATTTTTTCTTAGTTTATATTTTTTCCTACCTAATTCTCGAAATTGAACAATAATATAGTTATTTTCTATTTGTATAAGATATCAAGAATTTACACTTCTCAACAAACCATTTTCTGTAAAGAAAAGAAGCGTTACAAAAAATGGTTCACACATGAAATACAAATTAACTAAAATCTTAAATAAGTATTAAATTTAATTAATTAATCTGTTGATTTTTTATCTACTCTATAATCGTCTCCTCTGTTTTGTTACAATTTTGATTTTATTATATCAGAATTTTAATTCAAGCAACTGATTAATTTTTTTTTAATTCTGAGAATGAATTCCGAAACTTGTTTGATAGCAGAAAGTATCATTTTTAAAAACAGGAATGTATGGAAGCGGAATTTTAATGACAGAAGGATGTAGAGGTGAGGGTGGAAAACTTTTGAATGCGAAGGGAGAATTTTTCATGGAAAATTATGCACCTAATGCTAAAGATCTTGCTTCTCGTGATGTTGTATCTCGAGCAATCACAATGGAAATTTTGGAAGGAAGGTGAAAATTTAAAAAATAAATTTACTTTTCAATATTTTAATAAATTTACTCTTGGAATAAAAATTAAGTTTCAAGTAGTCTGTAGGTATTAATTTTTTAGTGATTGTATTTCAACTTATGACCCAAAAATTTAAAGTGAAATAAATATTGACGCTAATTTGTCAAAATTTTGTGACAAATTTAAAGTGAAATAAATAAAACGCTAATTTGATTTAAAAAAAATAAATTATCAATAAAGGATTTTTTTATAGAGGTGTTGGAGAGAAGAGAGATCATGTATATTTACAACTTCATCATTTACCCCCTGAAACTCTTCACACAAGATTACCGGGAATTTCACACTTAGCTTGGGTTTTTGCTGGTGTGAATGTCGAAAAAGAACCAATACCCGTTATTCCAACAGTACATTATAATATGGGAGGCATTCCTACGAATTATAAAGCACAGGTGAATTTATATCTATTTAAAAAAAATAATTCGCCATTGCATAAATATCTGAAAATATCTTTTTAAAAATTTTTTAAATTCAAATTTTAAAAAATTAAGAATAAGAAATACAATTCCACAGTATTTCTTCGGAGAGATTTTCAATTTGGGAAAATAACCTTTGATACTTTATTTCTAAAAAGAGCTGAAAGTATTATCTAAGAAATAGCAAACGAAAGTATCAAACGAAAGAAAAAATGCTAGTTTTCTAAAGAAGCTGCTAAAATCTTATTTTGTTATTTATATTTGGCAATCAGTGGAATTTTCTTTTAAGCATAAGAAAAATATTCTTCGATACCAAAATATAAAATCGGGTAGTTAGAAATTTTAATATAAAGAATGTAGGAATCTGAATTGCAGAAAACTCCACTGATCCATGAGAAATTTACTTAACAACACATCGAATCGTCTTTCGAGGTCCTGACAAGAAAAAACGAAGAAGATATGCCTTTACCAGGTCTTTGGGCAATTGGTGAAACTGCCTGTTCTTCTGTTCATGGAGCCAATAGACTTGGAGCTAATAGTCTTTTGGAAATTGTGGTGTTTGGAAAAGCTGTGGTTGATCAGATTGAAGCCTTGACAAAACCAGGCGAACCACATGATGAAATTTCTGTGGTAATAAACTTATTAAATAATTAAATTTAAATTAGATGAATAAGTTTTATGATAAAAGATTTATATTATTTATTTTTTAATTCAGAATCTGGGCAAGGAAGCAATTTATCGTTTCGATGCAACTCGTCACTCAACTGGCGACATACCTGTGGCAATATTACGAGACAATATGCAAAGAGTTATGCAAAAATATTGTTCAGTTTTTCGTACATGCGATGTTCTTCAAAGAGGTTGCAGAGAAGTGACTCGATTGTATACATGTGACCTACCAAACATTTGTGTAAGACTCAAAGATTTCAAACATTGTTTTTTTATTTGATCTCAGTATTTTATTACATTCTCATCAGAGAAGGTATTAGATTTGTGTAAAGTTTGGGGGGGGGTGGGGGGGGGGGGGGGGGGGGGGGGGGGGGGGGGGGG